>PVIY010014594.1:0-56098 GCA_004026745.1 Myrmecophaga tridactyla
GATTAATGTATAGAAACAGGATGGATTTTTGCATATTGATCTTATACCATGCAACTTTGCTGAACTTGTTTTTTAGCTCTAGTTGCTTTGTTATGGATTTTCAAAGATTTTGAGCAATACTGGTATTAAATCTTCTTGGAATGTATGGTAAAATTTATCAGTGAAGCCATTTGGTTTTTGTTAGGAAGTTTTTCATGACTGACCCAATCTCTTTACTTGTTATTGGTTTGTTGAGACCTTCTATTTCTTTTTAGGTCAGTATAGGTAAGTTGCATGCTTTTAGGAATCTGTCTATTTCATATAGGTTATCTAATTTGTTGTCATACAGTTGGTCATAATATCTTCTTATAACTCATTTTATTTTATGGAATCATTAGCCCCATTTTTCATTTTGGATTTAGTTGTTTGCATCTTCTTTTTTTTTTCTTTGTCAATTAAGCCAAAGGACTGTTGATTTTCTTGATCTTTTCCAATAACCAACTTTTGATTTTGTTTATTCATTTTTATTTTATATT
Source organism: Myrmecophaga tridactyla (assembly GCA_004026745.1). Lineage (NCBI taxonomy): Eukaryota > Metazoa > Chordata > Mammalia > Pilosa > Myrmecophagidae > Myrmecophaga > Myrmecophaga tridactyla. Next base: position 516 of record PVIY010014594.1, read on the forward strand.
CTCTGTTTCAGTTATCTCTACTCTAATATTTGATATTTCCTACCTTTGATTTTTTCCTTCCTACTATAATATTTGATATTTCATACCTCTGGGTTTTGTTTGCTCATCTTTTTCTATCCTTAAGTTGAGAGATTAGATCTTTTAAATAAGATATTTCTTCTCTTTTAATGTATGCATTTAGAGCTATAAATTTTCCTCTCAGTACTGTCTTTGATGCCTCCCATATATTTTGGTAGGTTGTGTTTTCATTTTAATTTGCTTCAAGATATTTCCTAATTCGCCTTGTGATTTCTTCTTTGACTCATTGATTGTTTAGGAGTGCTGTGTTGAAATGACACATAGTTGTGAATTTTCCAGTCCTCTGTCTGTTACTGATTTATAGTTTCGTTCCATTGTGGTTAAAGAAGATACATTGTTTGATTTCAATATTTTTGAAATTATTCAGACTTATGTGACAACATATGGTCTCATCTGGTGAATGATCCACATGCACTAGAAAATTATGTGTATTATGCTGCAGTTGGGTGAAGTGTTCTATATGTCTGCTAGGTCTAATTGATTTATGGTATCAATCTAGTCATCTATTTCCTTATTGAATTGAATTTAAGATAAATCTCTTATTAGCAGCATATACTAGGATTATGCTTCTTCTCCTTCTTCTCCTTCTTCTCCTCCTTCTCCTCCTCCTCCTCCTCCTCCTTCTCCTCCTTCTCCTTCTTTTAACCATTCTGCCAACCTACGCCTGTAGATTGGATAATTTAATCCATTTACATTTAAAGTAACTAATTTTCTTCTGGCATTTTGCAGTTTGACATTTTCAATAAGCCTTTGTAAGTCTTATCCCTTTTTTGTCTCTCAATTCTTCTATCAAGGCCTACTTTCATATTTATCTGATTTTTTTGTATTGTACCATTTTGGGTCCTGTCTCATTTCCATTCATATGATTTTTCATATATTTTGATTACCATGGGGATTAATTTTAACAACCTAAATCTATAACAATCTCATTTGATTTGATAACAACTTCAATAGCATACACATACTTTGTTCCTATAGTTGTCCATCCCCTGCACCTTGTTTTGTACTTATTAAAAATTATGTCTTCATACACTATATTTAATAAAAAAAACTATCATTTATTTTTTTGGACATTTGTATTTAAGAACCTCCAAGAAGTAAAAATGTAGTTATATACCAAAATTACAATAAATTGCACTTATATTTATAAATACCCCATTGTTACCTTTACCAGAGGTCTTTATTTCTTTATGCTGCCTTGAGCCATTGCCCAGTGCACTTTCTTTTCAGTCTCAAGAATGTCACATAGTATTGTCTGCAGGGCAGGTCTAGTGGTTACAAACTCCCTCAGCTTTTGTTTAACTGTGAATCTCTTAAAAAATTATTTGCAGTACTTTAAAGTAATTTCAGTACTTTAAATATTTCAAACCACAGCATTCTTTTCTCCCTGGTTTTTATGAGAAATAAGTAGTTGATCTTATTTGGACTCCCTTTCACATAACACGCTGTTTTTCTGTTGCAGCTTTCAGAATTCTCTTTGTCCTTGACCTTGGACAGTATGACTGCTGTGTGTCTGGACCTGTTTCTCTTTGAGCTTACTCTGTTAGATGTCCATTAGTCTTCTTGAATGTGCATATCCTTCTGTCATTAAATTTGGAAAGTTTACTGCCATTATTTCTTTGAATATTCCTTCTACCTCTGTCTCTCATTTTCTCCTTTTGGGACTCCAATATTTAATATTTTTGTATACTTCATGGTGTCCTAGATGTCTTTTAGGCTCTGTTCACCTTTTTTCATTCTTTTGTCTTTCTATTCCTCAGCTTGAATCATCTTATTTTTATTTATTCATTTATTTATTTTTTACATGTGCAGACACTGGGAATTGAACTGGGGTCTCTGGAATGGCAGGCAAGAAGCCTGCCACTGAACCACTGTGTGGCCCACACAACTTGAATCATTTTAAATGTCGTATTTTCAAGTTCACTGATTCTTTCTTCTGCCAGTTCCAAACTGCTGATGAAACCCTCTAGGAAATTTTTCATTTCAATTATTTTGGCCTTCAACTCCAATATTTCAGTTTGTGACTTTAAAAAAAATTTATTTAGAGTCTCATACTGAAAACACATTGTTTTCCCGGCATTCTTTAGTTTTTTCTCCCATTTTCCTTTATCTCTTTGAGCATATTAAAGACATGTTTTTGTTTTTGTTTTTTAAGTTTTTCTGGTATGTCAAAAGTCTGGTCTTCTTCATTGATGGCTTCTGGATGTTTATATTCTTCCTTTTATGGACCATCGTTTTCTGTTTCTTTGTATTATAATCTTTTTGCACATGGTCCATTTTACTATATTAAGGTGTTAACTTTGGGATTTAGCTTCTGAGCTATCTTAAGTTGTATCCAGCTGGATGCAATTTAAGTTGACAGAGCTTTCCTTGAGTGTCAGGAGCTAATAAAAACAACTTATGCACAAAACACCTTTTATAGTCTTTGCAAATTGGCTTGGTATCAGATGGTGATCTCCTCAGAATTTAACCCTCCTATCAAGTTCAGCCTTGGATTAAAGTGAATTGTGGTGTCCTCTCTATCTTATAAGAGCCTGCATCTCTTCCTGAGATTGTGCTCACCTGCTCCTGGTTGTGGAATACCCCCTCCTTATAGTAATTTCAATGCACCCTCTCCTCACTCTGACACAGACTTTCTCCCTCTCCCATGTGCTCTATTGTATAACTGGTAATAGTTTTCCTCATGCTGTTTTGACTTAATTGCTTCTTGTTCTACCTTTATTGTCTGCAAGCTCCTTCTGTCTGCAGGGCAATTTCTAGGAAGGTAAGCCAGAGATGAATTTCCTGGTGCAGCCTTTCAGACTGACACTTCGTAGATTGACACCATCACACCAACACCCTAGTTTATGCATAGGGCTTACTCTGTTCCTTTAGAACAAGGCCAGGTACTCTCAGTAGGAGCACAGGCTGGCTCCATACCATGGAGGGGGACTGGGTGGGAGAGGGGCTAGCAAGGGCACTAACAACTTCTCACACCATTTTGAATGCTTCATTTTCTTGATTTATTTCTCACCCAATTATTACAACCCTTTAAATGTCTTCCAGAGTTTTGAGTAAGATGGCTTTTTCAGTATTTGGTAGGTGTTCAAAGATCCTGTGGGGGCATGGCACCCTGGAACATTTTACACTACCATCTTGGTTGGCCAAAAGCTGCAATGGTGTTTTTACAGAGTATGCTGACCTGTTACTTACACTACACAGTGGAAAGAGAATAATCAGAGCCTAGATTTATGATGTTTAAATATGTTAAATATATTTTTTTTAAATTTTGAACATAATTCAAATTGGCACTCCAAAATGGGTACATGATTTTTAGAAATATTTAGGATTGATTCCAATGCTTCATGTGACTTAAAAATATAATAGGAAATAAAATATTAAGCTGATTTGAGAAAAGAAGCGCACCCGATTATAACTTTTTTTCTCTCTCACTTTTATACACACCTTAACTGAAGAAATAATGGAATTCTACCGCTGTATACAAAATAGAACAGTATGTCTCATGTTTCCATAGTGTCGTTTAAGAATGTAATAGAAAATGCTATAGAGCAAAAGTGCTTCGTAAGTTAAGATGAAAAAGTAATTGATTTTTCAATTGTATCAGAAGTATTATACATCACATAGAAAACAAAGAACATAAGAATCAGAAAAACAATTGTCTAGGAAAATAAGTAAAAGGAGAAATATGTAATTTCAAATAAATTTAAAATGCTTCCTTACTTATTTTCATCTAGTATGTTTTGCTACACATTGATTAATTTGTAAATCCCTAAAAGTAGATCCATTTTAAGCTCTACAGAATCCAATTTCATTCACTGAAACAATTTAATGTACACGGCAGTGGAGAAATAGTTGATGAAACTGATAGATGTACTATACAGAATGATAGAATAATAAGAGATTCTGTCTATAAGTAAAAATTACAATCAAATACCAGATTAATTCTAAATAAATGTTAGAAAGTTATATTCTTTAACATATATAGAAATATTTCCTTCCTGGTCCACTTAGCTTTTATTTTAGGTATGCCATGAGAATTCAACATAATGAAATTGCAAACCTGTTTAAATGATATATCAACACTTTCAAAACTGTCTCATTTTTTTAAATAAAAATTTTTAGCAAGTAAAAACAGGTAAAATATCCTTAGGATAAATTAAATAAAAGGTCTCATGTTTTAAAACTCCAGCAAATATCATACTAACTTATTAGACATTAGGTAAACTTCCCCAATTCAAAGTTTTCTGTAAAGCAGAGGACAATTGTAGGAAGAAAAGTAGATAATAAATAGAAATATTGGAGAATAAAATGAATTATTTTTAGAGGATATTGTTATCTCTCCAAAATTTAAAATAACAAACTGAGAAAAATCACAAACTATTAGAAATAAGAACAATTGCTATCAGTATGAGCAGCAACAGTACTCAGCATGCACACACACTATACTATAGAACTAATCTAAAAATGACATAAAATGAGGGACCCCTGTCACAGCAAAAAAAAAGAAAGAAATGTTTCTGACAGAAAAATACAGAAAATTTACTTAAATGCATTTCCAATAAAAAAACCTAACTATAATTTTTATGAATCTTCACAAAAGTTTTCTCACACTTATCTAGAAGGGAAATGTGAAATAACTCACTTTGAAAAAGAAGAAAATGAGGGAATCTTTTTATAAGCTATCAACATGTAGTATGAAGCTATAATACTTTTTAAAATTACTCTTGATGCAGGAAGAAGAATATGGAAACAGAAGATCACAGAAAAAAAGTTGGAAAAATTAAATTAAATTACAATGTATAACAATCTTAGAGAAATATACAGAATTTTTCCCCTTAGAATCATAGGATAGAGAAGGCTTTTAAATAAGTAACAAATCTTAAAAGCCAAAAATGTAATTATACATATTATTATATAAAATTGACAAAAAACATTTATTCAAGAGTCATAATTAAAGTTTGAAAGAAGCAAAAAATTGACAGAAAATATTTTTACAATCTATAACAAAGTGTCAAATTCCAAAAAACATAAAAATCTTTTAAAAAATACAAAAGCCCAACAGACAAATGCCCATGGCCAATCATCACACCATTACAGGGAAATACAAATTGTGAATACATATATTAAAACTTGCCGAACTCCTAACTTACAAAGTCAAAGGGATGAATAAAGGGATACTCTTATATACTGTTGCTATGGCTTGTATCTGGTCAGTCTTTCCAGATAGCAATCGGAAGGCCTAATCAAATTTAAATTATACATATACTGAAAATCAAGATGGCCCAATAGGATAGGCTGAGTTCACCCCTACTTCATTGAACAACTAGAGAAGTGACAGAAAAATGACCAGGACAGCAGTTTCAGGGTTCAATTGACAAGAGAGAGTCTTCTACATTATATAGGGAGGTCCTGAATGAAAAAGCAGAGACGTTGGGATGGACAGAATGGGGTGAGTGTGCATGGTCATAACTCCACCTGAGGTGATGTACAGGGAAGAGGTGGGTCCCAAAGATACAGTGAGGCCCTGAACTCCTGCTTGTCTTTGCTGCTAGTTTGAGAGATCTTCCCTCTCAACTCCACAACCAGGAGCTCCTGTGGGGAAGCTGAAGATACCAGACTTATTTTGCGTGTGCACAGACCTTTCAGCCAGTGCACAGTGTCTGCCCCCGACCCGTGAGGCAGGCTGCTGTGGGGGTCTGATTTTTTTTTTTTTTTTTTTTTTGGCAAAGACTGGGGTGCCCTCCTTTTGGGAGGAAGGGGAAATGCAGAGTAGAGCTGGTTTGACAATCGGCCAGTAATGTTGGATTGCACTACCACTTTCCTTTCCCCAGGGAGGTCCCGAGCCCTCAGGCATGCACAGGCAGAGAGACATAGCAGAGGAAATGAGTGGAGTCATACTGTACCACTAGGCTTTTCTGGGTTGGCTGAGGGCAGGGGAAGTTGAAATACTCAGTCCCGTAGCCTGTCATTCAAAGGGGGTGCCTTGCAACCATTAGACCCTTAGGGCCCACAAGTGAATTATCTGCCATGGTGCACACTGCCCACCCCTCAGCCCTGGGATTGGTGGCCTTTAGTGTACACTGAGTCCAGTGGCCTTGGCTGGAATTGCACCAGATTGGCATCCATTCAGTTGGCTGCTATAGTTAGGAAGAGGTGGGCCTGAGAGAAAGAAGGCCATTTTCTATGAAGATGTGGAAAGAGCAATCTGATAAACTGCCTAATTTTCAACAGGTCTTCAAGTAGAATTGCATTTCCTGCATGAGATCTGGGCTTTGGTTTGGTGGGGAATGACTAACCAAGAGCAAAAGGAGAATTTCAATGCAAACCCAAGCAAATGCAAAACCTTAAATGATAAAGGAAATCAACTTTCATAATAATCAAATGCCTCACAGCAAACAGAAAATCACAAAGCACATGAAGATTCAGTCAGACATGGCCCAGTAAAAAGACCAAATTAAAACTCTTGCAGAGGGTGGGCCACGGTGGGTCAACAGGCAAGAATGCTCGCCTGCCATGCCAGAGGACCCGGGTTCGATTTCTGGTTCCTGCCCATGTAAAAAAAAAAAAAACAAAACAAAAAAACAACTCTTGCAGAGGCACAGAATTTGAAAGAACTAATCAAAGATGCTCATATGAATCTCCTAAATAAATGCAATGGGTTTTTATGACATAAACAATATCAAGAAGACACTAGAAGGGCATTAAGAAGAATTTGAAAGAATTCACAGAAAATTAGCAGATCTCAAAGAGATGAAAGATACTGTAGACCAAGATTAAAATATACTAGAGACACACAACAGCAGATGTGAAGAGACAGAAGAAAGAATAAGCAAGTAGAGGACAGGGCAATAAATTTAAATCCTCAAAAGAACAAATAGTGAAAAAGGTAGAAAAATTTAAATTCGATATCAAGGAAATAATGGACAAAATCCAGAGTGCAAATAGACTCATCAGTGGCCCAGAATGAGAAGAGAAAATTAAGAAGTCAGGAAGATTAGTTGAGGAGATAATGGGGAAAATTAAAAGACATAAATATGCAAATAAAAGAAGCACAAAGAACTCTAAATAGAATAAATTCAAACAGACCCACCCCAAGACGCATACTAATCAAACTGTCAAATGCTGAAAAGAAGTAGAAAGTTCTGAAAGCAGCAACAGAAAAACAATTCACCAGATGCAAGGGAAACCGCATAAGACTAAACTCAGACTACTTAACTGGCACCAAGGAGGTGAGAGGGCAGCAGTATGATACATTTGAGATTCTGAAAGAGAAAGACTTACAGACAAGAATTCATTATCCAGCAAAGCTGTCCCTCAAAAATGGGGGAGAGGGTGCCACTTTTCCTTTCCTTTTGCTAGCAGGTTTCGCTGCCTCCCACCTGCCTGCTCTACTCTTGCTTTCACTGTTTCTTTCTTTCTAGCAATAAACCTGGTAAGCTTTAAAAAAAAAAAAAAAAAAAAGAGGGAGAGATTATAATTTTCACAAACAAATGCTGAGAGAATTTGTTAACAAAAGACCTGCCACGTAAGAAACACTAAAAGAGTCCTGTCTGATGGTTAAAAAGAAAGACAGGAGATGGAGGTCTGGAGGAGGGCACAGAATTGAAGAGTATCAGTAAGGTCAAGAAAAATGATAAAGAGAGAGAGAGAGAGAAAAAAGAATACATAGACCTGACAAAACCAAAGGATAAGGTGGTACATTCAAGAACTGCCTTTACAATAACAACTTGTAATATTAACAGACTAAACTCACCAATTAAAAGATACCTATTGGCAGAATGGATTTAAAAATATGATCCATTTATATGCTGCTTACAAGAAATTCATCCTACAACCAAGGATACAAATACTGAAAGTAAACAGATGGGAAAAGATGTTTCATGAAAATTGTAACCAAAAGAAAGGAGGAGGGTGCATGGGTGGTTTGGTGGTAGAATGCTTGCCTTCCATGCGGGAGACCCAGGTTTGATTCCTGGACCATGCATCTAACAAAAAAAAAAAAAAAAAAGAAAGAAAACAGGAGTAGCTATACTAATATCAGACAAAATAGACTTTAAATGTAAAGAAGTCATATGAGACAAGGAAGGACACGGCATATTAATAAAAAGGATAGCACACCAAGAAGAAATAACAATCATAAATGTTTATGCTCCCAATGAAGGAGCCCCAAAGTACATGAGGCAAACATTGGCAAAACTGAGGGGAGAAATATATATTCCAACAATAACAGTAAGAGACTTCTATACCCCACTCTCTTCTATATGTATAGCACAAGCAGACAGAGGATCAATAAGGAAATAGACAACCTAAAAATTTTATAAATGAATTAGTCCTAAAAGACATATATAAATCATTACACCAACAAACATCAGGATATACATTCTTCTTTAGTGCTTATGGAACATTCTCCAGGATAGATCATATGCTGAGGTACAAATTTATTTAAATTTACTAAGTTTTAATAAATTTAAAAAGATTGAAATTATTCAAAGCACTTTCTCTGAACACAATGGAACGAAGCTTGAAATCAATAACCACAAAAGAACCAGAAACCTCACAAATATATGCAGATTACATAATACATATTTAAACAATTAGTAGATCAAAGAAAAATTGGTTAATATATAAAATGATAATACTACACATCAGAACTTATGGGAAGTGCCAAAGCCAGTGCTGGGAGGGAAATTTATTGCCCTAAATGTCTATCATAGAAAACAAAAATGAGCAGAGATTGAGGACTTAACTGTGCATCTTAAGTAACTAGAGAAAGAACAGCAAATCAACCCCCAAAGAAAATAGAAGTTGAGAAATAGCAAAGATTAAAGCAGAAATAAATGAATTAGAGAAGGAAGAGGAATAGAAATAATTCATTAAAAAATTATCAAAGATGGTTCTTTGATAAAATCAATAAAATTGATGGAACTATGGCTAGGCTGACAAAGAAAAAAGAGAGATGTAAATAAACAAAATCAGAAATGGGAGGAGGGTTATTACCATGGACCATAAAAAATAATCATAAGATGATAACATGAGCAACTATATGCCAACAAACTGGACAGCTTAGATGAAAAGGACAAATTCCTAGAAACATATGAACAACCTACACTGACTCAAGAAGAAATAGAAGATCTCAATAAACCAATCACAAGCAAAGAGATTCAATCAGTCACCAAAAATCTACCTATAAAGAAAATCCCGGGGCAGATGGCTTCACAGGGAAATTTTACCAAACATTCTGAAAAGAACTAACTCCAAACTTGCTCAAACTTTTTCAAAACATCAAGTAACAAGGAACATGCTCTAACTCATTTTGTAAAGCTAATATCACTCTAATACCAAAACTGGGTAAAGATGCTACAAGAAAGGAAAACTACTGGTCAATCTCCCTATTGAATATAGATGCAAATATTCTCAACAGAATAATTGCAAATCAAATCCAAAAACACATTAAAAGAATTATACACCACAAATAGGTGGGTTTTATGCAAAGAATGCAAAGGTGCCTCAATGCAAGAAAATCGATCAATTTAATACAACACATTAACAGATTGAAGGAGAAATTTCATATGGTCAACTTGATTGATGCTGATAAAGCATTTGATAAAATCCAGCATCCTTTACTGAGAAAAACATTTCAAAAGGTAGGAATCGAAGGAAAATTCCTCAATATCCTAAAGGGCATATATGAAAAACCCACAGCCAGCATCATACTTAATGGTGAGAGACTAAAAGCATTCTCCTAAAGATGGGGAAAAAGACAAGGACGGCCACTGTCACCACTATTCTTCAACATTGTGCTAGAAGTTCTAACTAGAGCAAGTAAGCAAGAAAAAGGAATAAAAGGTATCCAAATAGGAAAGGAAGTTCCAAACTTTCATTATTTGCAGGTGACATAATCCCATACTTGGAAAATCCTGAGAAATCTACAACAAAGATACTTGAGATAATACACAAATTCAATAAAGTGGTGGGATATGGCATAACTGAGGAGACAAGAAGAAAGTCCATTCAAAATAGCAACTAAAGGAATCAAGGATTTAGGGATGTAATGAACCAGGGATGTAAAGCACCTGTGCACAGAAAATTACAAAGCATTGCTAAAAGAAATTAAAGAAGATATAAATAGGTGGAAAAACATTCCATGTCATGGATAGGAAGATTAAATGTCATTAGGATGTCAATTCTACCCAAATCGATCTACAGATTCAAGAAATACCAATCAAAATTCCCACAATCTACTATGAAGACTTTTAAAAGCTAGTTATCAAATTTATTTGGAAGGGAAAGAGTCTTTGAACAGCCAAAAATATTCTAAAAAGAGAAGAAAAAAGTGGGAGGATAAAAACTTCCTGATTTTTAAAGTTTATTATAAAGTCACAGTATTCAAAACAGCATGGTACTGGCACAAAGATAGACTTATTGATCAGTGGAATTGAATTGAGAGTGAAGAAATAGACCACCAAATCTATGGTCAATTGATCTTCAACAAGGTCCCAAATCCATTGAACAAGGACAGAACAGTGTTTTCCATAAATGAGCTTGTGAGAACTTGATATCAATAGGCAGAACAATGAAAGAGGAGCCCTACTTTACCCCCTGTCATGGTCAGTTCATGTGTCAACTTGGTTAGGTGGTGATACCCAGTTGTTTGGCCAGGCAAGCGCTGTCCTGTCTATTGCTATGAGGACATTTCATGGACTTAAATCATGACCATGTTGGTGGCACCCACAGCTGATTGGATTTGCAATCAGCTAAGGGGAGTGTCTTCTGCAATGAGTGCTGCTTAAACTAATCCCTAGAAGGTTCTGAAGGGGGACTCAGAAGAGAAATCACTCTTCCTTCTTCAGCTAGCCAGGCTCTCCTGACAGTTCTTTGAGGACCTTCATTGGAGCTGCCAGTTTGTGGCCTGCCGTATAGACCTTGGACTCTACATCCCCATGGTAATGTGAGATACTTTTATAGGTTTTATATTTACAGATATCTCCTGTGATTCTGTTTCTCTAGAAAACCCTCGCTAATACACCCCCATACAAAAATTAACTCAAAGTGGATCAAAGACCTAAATATAAAAGCCAACATCATAAAACTTCTGGAGAAAATATAGAGAAACATCCTCAAGACCTAATAATAGGAGGTAGCTTCTTAAGCTTTATATCCAAAGTACAAGCAATGAAAAAAATAGATAAATGGGAACTCCTCAAAATCAAATCTTTCTGTGCTTCAAAGGATTTTGTCAAAAAGTTGAAGAGGCAGCCAACTCAATGGGATAAAATATTTGGAAATGAGATATCAGATAAGGGTTTGGCATCCAATATATATAAAGAAATTATACAACTCTCCCACAAAAAAAAATATAAATTACAAAGTGAGCAAAAGATATGAATAGACACTTCTCTGAAGAATAAATACCAATGGCTAAAAAACACATTAAAGGATGTTCATCTTCATTAGCTATTAGAGAAATTCAAATTAAAACTAAAATGGGACATCATCTCATACCTATAACAATGGCTGCTATTAAACAAACAGGAAACTAAAAATATTGGAGAGGGTGTGGAGAAATTGGAACACTTAATTACTGCTGGTGGGAATGCATAATGGTAAAGCCAGTGTGGAAGACAGTTTGGTAGTTCCTCGAAAACCTAAATACTGAGTTGCCCTATGACTCTCTAGTAACATTACTCAGTTTATACTCAGAAAAGCTGAAGGCAGTGACATAAATAGACATTTGCACACTAATGTTCATAGTGGCATTATTCACAATTGCCAAAGATGGTATTTTAATTTATTAATAGTGCCAGAAATGCAATATCCCAGATATGGGTTGACTTCTCTTAAGGGAATTTATTGAGTTAAAAGTTTACTTTTCTGAGACCATAAAACTGTCCAAACTATGGCATCCAGAGAAATATAGTTTGACTCAAGAATGACTAATCTGGGAAGGTACATGGCTGATGTCTGCTGGTCCTTTAGCGTCTGGTTTCAAACAGCTTCCCTAGAGGATTTTCTTTCTGCATCTCCAAATGTCTCTGTATCAGCTCTGAGCTTTTTGCAAAATTGTTCCCTCTTAAATGATTCCAGTAAGCAGTTTAAGACCCACTTTGAATGGCAGAGCCACATCTCCATGAAAACCACCTAATCATAAATCACATCCACAACTGGGTGGGTCACATCTCCATGAAAACAACGTTATCAAAGATCCCACCCAAACAATAGACCTGCCCAAACAAGACTGGATTAGGACTAAAACACCATGGCTTTTCTGGGGTACATAGCAGTTTCAAGTCAGCATATTCCAACCTGTGGACCCCAAAAGACATGATCTTTCCATACACAAAATACATTCATTCCATCACAATATCACAAAAGCCTTAAACCATTTCAATAACAATACAAAGAATACAAAGTCAGAAACAGAACAAAATCTCAATAAAGTCATTTACAGGCATGGTCTTTCCTAAGGCATAATTATCCTCTGACTCTGGACCTGTAAAATTTAGAACAAGCTTTTTGTTGCCCAAATCCAAAGGAAGGACAGTCATAGGATTAATGTACCCATTTCCATAGGGAGTAACTGGAAGGAACACAGGGGTCACTGGGCCCCAACAATTCCAGAAATGCACAGGGCAAACTCCATTAGATTTCAAAGTCTAAGAGTCATTTTTAATTGTGGCTTTAGAAAGCAGCATTCCCACCATTTCCAAGGACCACACAGTGGCCCTGTTCTCTCCAAACACTGGGGTGAGGATTACAATCTTGGGAAACTTTGGGGAGACCACCTTTTTTTCTGGCTCTACCCTCTCCAAGCATAAGTGCAGCACCTGGACTCCCTGCAATCTCTGGGACACAAGATCAACCTTCTCAAAACAATGGGGTGGCAGCAAGACCCTCCAAGGAATGTGGTCCACCTTCTCTGAGACCTGGGGCAGCAAACCTCTTCCACACACGGAGGTGGAAGGCCTGCTCTCTGCCTTCAGGGCAAACTCATCCTCTCTAAGGGCATGAGTGGGCCCACTCTCCTGGACTGAGATTTCTTGGATTCAGACCTTAGCTTCCATGGTTCTGCCCTGTAGTCATTTTTCCTTCATTTGGTCCCTGTTCTGCCCTTTTTAGTTCAGCTGGCAGTGGTTCTGTTTATACAGATCCCACAACATTCCTGTTGGTGTTTTATGCAGAATACAAGGTTACACCCATCAGACAATCCGAATTTCCACAAATCCTTTCTAAGATAATTCCATCTCTAATCCTCACTTGTCCTGCAGTGGCGGACAGGTTCCATTTTAGTTATATCCTCACATGGGGCCCTATTCTCTGGGGTCTCCCTTTCCTGAAGACCAGAATTTTCCAGACCATCAAATTCTGGTTTATTTATACCTAAGAGTTCAGCTCTCAGTTCATCTGTTTCCTGTCACATTTTACTATAAGCTGCAAGGAGAAGTAAGGCTGCATTCTACACATATAGCTTGTAAATATCTTCTGCTAAATATCCAAGTTCATCACTTTCAAATTCTGCCTTCCATCCAATATTAGCATTTAATTTTACAAATCTCTACACTTTAAAACAAGGATCACTTTCTTTCCAGTTTGTGATGAAATATTCATCACTTGTATCTAAAGCCTCACTGGAGATTAACTTTAGAATCCACATTTCTACCAATAGTCTCTTCAAAGCATTTTCAGCCTCCTCTATCAAAATCCTCACAACCCTTTCAGAATCTTACTCTTATCCATTTGAAAAGCTGTTCCTATATGTCTGATATTTGCAAATCATAACACCCCATTTCTCTGGTACCAAAATCTGTTTTAGTTTGTTAATGCTGGCAGAAAAGCAATGTATCAGAAATGGATTGGCTTCTGTAAAAGGAATTTATTAAATAAGTTTACAGTTTGATGGTCATAAAAATACCTGAACTCAGGTATCCAGAGAATGATACATTAATTCAAGAAAGGCTGATTTGGGAAAGCATGTGGCTTGTGTCTTCTGGTCCTTTGGCTTCTGGTTTCAAACAGCTTCCCCAGGGTCATTTACTCTCAGCATCTCCAAATGTTTGTCTATGTCAGCTCTGAGCTTTTTCTGAAATGGTTCCCTCTTAAAGGACTCCAGTAAGTGGATTAAGGCCCATTTTGAATGGGCAGGGACAATCTCCATTGAAACCACCTAATCAAAAAGTCCTACCCACAACTGGGTGGGTCACATCTCTGTGGACACAATTTAGTAAAAAAGATCCCACATAAACAAAAGGTCCGACCCCACAACACTGGATTAAGAATAAGAACAAGGCTTTTTTGGGGGTATATAACAGATTCAAACCAGCACAGATGGAAACAATCCAAGTGCCCATCAACAGATGAGTAGGTAAAAAAAATATGATAGATACATATGAAGGAATATTATGTAGCAATGAAATATAATGAAGTATATATATTCTTCATTAGTATATGACAACATGGATAAACCGTGAGCACATCATGCTGAGTGAAATAAGACAGATAAAAGAGAACAGATACTGTATGATTTTGCTATTATACCCCTGATAAAGGTAAACTCCAAGACTTATAATGTAGAATATAGAGGATATAGAGAAGCACAGATGTTAGAGGTAGGTGAACAGTTACCTAATGAGGTTGAACTTAAATATATGGGAATGTATAGAAGTGACGGTAGTTCATTAGTGAGTTTATGGGTAATATTGCCACATTGAAAGTGAATATGATTGAAAGGGGTTATATAGAGCCATGTATCTCACCAATTAATACTACAAATATAAATAAGTGTTTGCATGAACCACTTCAAAGGTATGAATCTTGTGCAAAAAGTTAATAACCTAAATTTTCTGTAGCACACACCCTAATTTCAACTTGTCTGGATTCAATCATTTAAACAACCCAAACACATGGAGCCCAGGATGGGAACAAGGGATTGTAATTCTGTGTAGCTTAATGTAATACCCAGATATATCCCCGAGTATGTTGGTCAGATAATTAAAAAATATTGGCAAAGTCCCTCGAGGGACAGAAAAAACATGGAAATATTAAACTTTCCTACCTGGGAAACCCTGATACTCTCTCAAGCACTAGGGAAACGTAACTCAATAGGCCGAGTCCCAAATCTTGAGACTTGCTCTTATGAAACTTATTTCTGTAGTAGAGAAGCTAAGCCTACTTATAATCATGCCTAAGAGTTACTTCCAGAGAACCTCTTTTGCTGCTCAGATGTGACCTCTCTCTCTCTCTCTCTCTCTCTCTCTCTCTCTCTCTCTCTCTCTCTCTCTGCCCAATGCTGCACATAAAATCATTACCCTTCCCCCTACATGGGATATGATGTCCAGGTTGTGAGTCTCTCCGGCAACACGAGACATAACTTCCAGGGACCAGCCTGGCTCTGGCACCATGGGATAGATAATGCCTACCTGACCAAAAAGGGGAAAAGAAATGTAACAAAATAAGGTATCAGTGGCTAAGAGACTTCAAATAGAGTTGAGAGGCTTCTTTGGAGGCTACTATTACTCAAGTTTCAGCTACATATTGCTAAACTGCAACCAACATCACTTCTGTTAACCTAAAGAGCACCCAGGGCTCTATCTGAGATCACACAAAAGTTGCACACATAAGTTCACTTTTCAGAAACCTAAAACCTTCAGGTGGTTCATAGGCCAGATAAGTTCTGAAACCCAGAGGTGGCAGCATTTCCAAGGACATTAGCCAATTCCATTCCCCTATCCAATATTGTTGACATCCCTTTTCAACATGAAAAAAGTTAGAATGGGCACAACCCAAATACCCCTAAACATTGGAGAAGGATCAAAGAAGGAGGAGGAGTTATAGCAGAGAACTTAGGACTAAACAATATGACTACTGAATCATTATATTAATATTTTTTTTTTAGTCTGCAGTATCTTGGACAGCTATAAGGAAAAATCTGAAATTGTGGAACTCCAACCCATATCAAACTTTGAAATCTGTTCTATAACTATTTGTCAAAATGCACTTTTAAATGTATTGTTTTGTATTTATAGTTCACAATTTTTTTTAAATTGTGCATATAATTTTACTAGTAATTTGATTTCTAGATATTTTCTTCTAAAAAAATAGAAAATTCCCCCAATTAAAAAATTCATTCTTTTGTTGCTGGACATGTGGGTTGTTTTTAAATTTTAGCTATTATGAATAAAGCTGCGAAATATTTTTTCATACAATCTTTTTCGTGAACACAAATTTTCATTGCTAGGTAATTACCAGGAACATTGTGGGGAAAAAAGGTGTGGATATATTTTAACTTTGTCAGAATTGTCAAAACATTTTAAACAGTGGTTGGGCTGTTTTACTCTGACCACAATATATGAGATTTCCATTTGCTTTGCATTCTCTTCAATGTTTAGCATTGTTAATTTTAATTTTAGCCATTGTAGTGGGAGTATAGTGGTATTTCATTTTGGTTTTAATTTGCATTTTCTTCTTGAAAAGGAACAGTTGGACAACTTTTCATGTACTCATTTGTTATTCACAAATCCTCTTTTTAAAAGCTTCTATACAAGCTTCCTGCTTCTGTTTTTTATTGGGTCATTTCTCATCTTATTGTTTTGAAGGACTTGTTTTTTTTTTTTTTCATGGGCAGGCACGGGAATCTCCGGCACGGCAGGCAAACTGAGCCACCGCTGCACCCGCCCTGAAGGATTTGTTTTTGTATCCTGCATACACCTAGTCAATGAAACCCATACTAACTTCTCTATTCCAAATTACAATCAACACCATCCCTTAACCCTTTACTCCTGATCTCCCTAAATATTCTAGATAATTTTGTTTTCTTTCCCATGGCACGTTTCAACATTTAATTGATCATGATTCACTTTTAATTTTTGCTGCTCTTTAGAGCTTGTATTACTAGAAAGTCAGTTTCGCAAGGGCTGGTAATTTTTTGCCTTAACATACACATTTATCCAAATCCCATTGATGATAGCTTGACACACAGCTGATGGACGATACATATTTGTCAACTGAGTAGACAGAAGAACCACCTTCATTGCGAACCTTCACCGAACCACAATTTCACTTTATGCAAATCGTTATTTTACTTGCTTCTTTACTTTTTAGATATCCCGGACAAAGGGGTTATGAAGGAAGTGGCATGGGTTACAACCAAGATAGAACTGCAGTGAATCGGCCAAAAATATTGGCATAGCAACTTCCATTGCAATGCATTCTTTCTTTCAGATATACGTATACAGAAATTATTTTCTTGAATACATAGTCAATTCATTTCACTCTACTGTATATTCTGTCTAAGGCTCCATAGCCACAGCTTTGAAAATAAAGGTTAATTGTCACCACCCTAAAAAAACATTAATCAAGTATGATTAGAAGTTTTAGTTAGCTTAATGCAAAATGTATATTTAATGCAAATGTATATTTAATAACTCCTCATTTATAACTATGAGGAGTTGTATGAGGTACTGAATAAAAATTGAGAACTGATAACAACCCCATTAGGTTTTGTAAGTGAAGTTGGATAGTATAAAAGCCCATGGAGATTTAGGAAATGTTAACAACTTTGCTTATTATTCAAGCCTTCAAAATCACTAGTTTTAAGTCACAGTTCAAAGAGGGATAGGCATTAACTCAGAGAAAATATCCTACTGATGGTTAGCAAAGCAGTCTTTATTGCAAACATGTGGAAATGAACACCCGTTTTTCATGATTGTAGAAATCACATGTAATGACTCATTCAAGTTTAGCATAAAACACTAGCTTCAAGCTTCTATTTTCTATTCAGATCTGTCACTTTACTTATCATTTTGAAAGCCAGGTAGGAATAAATTGAATTTCGCAGCTCATGAGGAAACATTTGTATATCATAAGAAAAAGCCTAATCAAAATTTGACTCAATGTACTTGTATCTTGAAAGTAATAAAATTAGTAGATGAAATAAATTTATAACATAGAGGAGCCAAATTAAAGCGATTGTGGTTAAAATGTGAACTCTTTGCATATTCCTCCTTTCTCAAGTGATTTGGGACAGTAAGATTTGTTTCTGAACTTTTCAAAATTATTTTGATGTATTTACATATATCAATAATGAATTCTGATCTGCATAAATTTACTTCTTTCGAGCAAAAAAAGTAAATCAGAGATAACAAGTAATAGTCTCATTCATTTCAGTGAACATTGGGAAAAAATGTCACAAAAAACAAAATTTAGCCTTGGTGGTAGGGGTTCAGAGATGGATATTTCCTTGTTAAAGATAAATGCAATATTCTATCTGTCCTAAATTATGCAGACAGTGAATTAAGCTACTGTGATTAATTACTGTGGCACATTGGAAACCAGAGTTTGAGAAAGTAAACTTCCCCACAGATTTGTAAACATGAAGACAGTATTTAAAGAGAAATGATTATATGTAAGACTTCAGCTATTATGTAAATCTTCCAAAAGAGATGGTTTGAATCCTATTTTAAAAATGCTGAGTGTTTTCAATTCCATCCTCCTCAATTTATCTACTTGTTGAAAACTAAGGTGATTACTTCTGAGAAGTGGTTATAACTTGGAATCAAGCTAAGACTCATTCATAGCCCTATTCTTGCAACTTACTAGCTCTTTAGGTGTGAGCAAGTCCTTTGGCTATGAATTTATTCATCTAAGATATAGGAAAAACAACAATACCTAATTCTTAGACATGTTTTGAGGCTTAATGGGATAATATTTATAAAGTACTTGATTTAGCTCAGCTCTCAACAAGTAGGTCAATATATGTTAATCATCTATATTGATTATGATGATGGCTATAACAGGAGCTTCCACTAAACAAACCACAAAAGGGATAGCTTCAGAATGTCATTTAAAAAATACATGGGCTGTGTTAAGCTCAAGCTTTTTGAAAAGCTGTATTGAAAAACTAAAAAAAAAAGCTTATCTGAGAAAAACTCAACTTCGACTCTAGTAAAAGACTTCCATGATCCCTTTCAAATACTTTTTGATTTCGATTCATAATAGTCACTTTTTTGAAGGTGGAGCTATCACATCATGCACCTCTTTAGAGTTTGGGTTAATATAGATTTAGATTTTCTGTGGCCATTGAGATTTTTGTCAACTTTTGATCCCCAACTATATACCTTGAGCTATTTGAAGTATAGCAGAACAGAATTTAATTTTTCATTCAAGTCCTGTGTACATGCTGTATGTTATCTTTTTGGCATCTTATTATGCATATTAACATCTGTTTTTGACTCTTTTTATTTTTCCCTCCAACACATTTCCTTTTGAACTCTGGTTGCACTGGGTAAAGATGATTCCCCCAGATCTTCCCAGTGTTAGTCTCTCTTTTATTCCTATACTAGCCCATCAGTTTTTATATCAACAGTATACTACGAAAGGAGAAAGGGATGAAGAGAGGAAATGTGAATTTAGTAATCCTCTAGATCTAATTACCAGCTTATGGAAATACAGGGGATAGAAGAACACAAAATGATATGATCTATAAATCCAGAATGTGTGAAATTCAATAAGAAAGACATCTGAGTGGAGAAAACTGTCTTATATTGAAAGATTATTAAGAGAATTATCAACCAAATGTGTAGATTTGGGATTCTAAATTGAACAAACCAACAGTAAAAGAACAGTTTTGTAATGATTGGGCAAAATTGAACACACACTCAGCATTAGATAATATTCAGGAAATATTATGAATTTTGTTTTGTATTATGATTATGTCAAGAAGTCTTCATTTATTAGAAATACAGAATAAAATATTTATAGAAGAAATGACAAAAAGTCAGCAGTTTGTTTTTAAATCTTAGCAAAAATAACTAGTGATTGACACAACAGGAGGGGCACATACTGGTATTTGTAGCTGTTGGATAAAATTATATGATGGGGAGTTTTTTCAACCTTTGTCTAGGTTTTAAAATTTCTGTGATAAACTTTTAAAATTAAAGTAAATAAATGAAATTTAAATTTTATAAAGACATATCGGAAAGATGACAGAAAAGACTGAATATCCTTAGTAATTTGCTCATTAAATTACTGTGGAGCATTTAAACATCCAAGAAACAGAAGAGGTTAGTATTGACAGAGAGAATGAGGCTGGTTATACGCGTCAAACAATTGTTGTGCCTCAATTTTATTCACGTTTATAAAATGTTCTTACCATTTTATAATTAAATCTGGTTGTGAGGAAGCAAGAGAAGAATTTCTTTTTTAAGGCCACTGCCTTGTTAGCTCAGTCCCTGTCTACTTAAAACTAGAATAGTATAAGAAATAGTAGAGTAAGTTCATTTTATATCATTTTAAATTGGAAAGTGGGACAAAATATTATCTTAATATAACTTACCAATAAAGGGTTTGCTCTCTAAAGATATTGTAGTTATAGGAATATATACATAAGTAATTTTCTCTTTCATAATGGGTGATGGAAGTTAACAAACCACAAGGAACGAAGACTTTCCACCCACAAATGCAGGGAATCCATCCATAAGCTGGACACGTTGATTCCGATGAAGAATAAAACTTTGTCTAATAAAGCATGAAAGATTATTTTTAAAACCCTTAGTAATAGCCAATTCTTCAGCTACTCATGCTAAATAAAAGAAGAATTCTTTTAAAATCAAATAAGATTTACGCTAATTGTTTATCTTCTCTAACATGCTTTTCCATGTTCTTTTTTTATTTCCTCTGGAAAAAGTTAACATTAAATTTTTTACAAACTTGTGACCCTAAAAATCAATTTTGGAACTATTTAAACTCTTTAAACTTATCTTTCATGCTTGTTATGTTACTTAACACTTTACTTAGTTTTCTCTATAAGTTCACAAATACTAGGCAGAATTCATGCTTTAAATTTCAACAAATTCAATCATTGACCACAATGTATTTAGTACAACCCAAGGGATATTAAATACGCATCTCATTGGAAAATTGCTAGTGTGTGAATGAGATCATTTTTGGTCTATATTTACTTTTGTCTTTCCAATAAAAGAAAATAAGAATATCTATTTGAAATGAAATGAAATAATGAAATAAACAGTTCTGTATAATCACTATCTTTCTTCTGAGCTCTATACCTGGACATACCATAAGTCTCTCCCAAATGTCTTCTATCAATACCACAAAACTTCCATAGCTGTTACTTCATTTTTCATAAGGAAATATGCAAACTCAGATTTGAAAAACAGTAAAATTAATTTGGAACAACATTCATTGGATCTAAATGAAGAAAACTCCCTTGCAGTTTCGTTAAACTTTGAACACATCCCGATGCTGCCACTGCAGATAAGTATCTTCAATTTTCACATGGTCAGTGACATCACCGTAGCCCCCAAGGAGGATAGTACATTTCAACTCATATTTTGTGCAAGTTACATATTAATCATCAATTTCTGTATAAATAGTTATTAAAGCATGTGCAAGGGTAGTTCAGTGGTAGAGTTCTCACCTGCCACGTGGGGGACCTGGGTTCGATTTCCAGCACTTCCCCCACCTCTCCATGAGAAAAAAATCAACAAATGGTGCTGCAATAATGGGACAGTCACATGGAAAAAGAATGAAATGTGGCCCCCATCATAAAGCATACAAAATAAAGTGATTAATACTTAATATTTCATTAGCATGAACTTGCATTTTTTAGTTCATTGCAGCTAAAATATTTTATTTAAAAAGATTACTCCTCCCCATCAAAAAAACAAATAGTGGTTGAGTATATGTCAGGCCTGCTCAATTCCATATTTCATAGGAACATTACATACTTTTCCATGTTTCTCATTAACCCATCCAAGTAGCAACCTATCAGCTTCCTGTATCTTACAGTCCCCAGCAAAGGCCATGGCACAAATGGCTAACAAAGGCAGCAGGATCAAATAACGATCCCTGCCCAATCATGTCTATGGACGCTGTAGTGACCGAGTGACCGTTCTGTCTGGAAAGGGAAGCCCTGATTTACTTTGGGTCTGATATCACCTAAAGTGGAAATTTAACGTGTGAGTCAACCAAAACTACCTTGGCTTATTATATGATACCATTAATAATAGTGTTTAATAATTAATAAGACACCAATACTAGTATCTTTTAATAATAATAGCAAATTTTTAAAATTAAGCTATATGGGACAGATGGTGACCTGTTTAGGGTGTTGGGCCTTAGTCATTAACTAGAACTGTTCACAAACAGGGATGTATGTTCATCTTATATATTAAGGAACCCATCTTGAACTATTGCAAGGACAAAGGGGTATTTTTATTAACAATATACAGGAGTGTCACACAAAAACTGAGACTGCAGATGGATGTTAGAATTGGAACTGAGAACTGGAAAGATTCTGGGACCTAATCAGCTTCTCTCTAGATTTTTTTTTCTCTTTAAGATCTGGCTTTATCTACTTTTAAACCACATCATAGAAATTGGCCACTCTGAGGCTCCAGAGACAATACATATGTACATAGACTCAATGGTAATCTTTCTGTCCTTATTTCATACTCCTGGGAGAGAATATCTAATAATCTCAGCTTGATTCAGCTACCAATACTCAGGCCAGAAGGCTGAGCTCACACACTGCATGGCTAAGAAGGACAAATGCCTGAGAATCAGAGTGCATTTTCCAATTTTCCAGAGAAGAATGGATATTTTGTGGACTGGATACATTCTGTAAGTGCTGTCTCCTACATATATATGACGCTTTAAAGATATTTTGCAGCAGATTGTATGAACTGATCTCTCAAAACTTTATTTTTTAAAACTAAGTTCATCATTAAAATTGCCCATAGGCATAGTTCTTAATAAGAAATTTAGTTCTTAATAGGACCTTTAAACTAGTGAAATGTTAATTCCTACTAAATAGAGATGATCATTAGAGTCAACCTGGGCTCAGAAATAAAAAGTTTGCTAGACTAATTTGGCTACTTTCTTTGGAATAATTAATAAGAGAGTTTAGGGTGATGTTACAGAGTACATAGGCAGGATTTGGGTATGTCATTCAAGTTGGCTTTGTGCCCAAATTAAAGAAATAAGAGCTGTATGAACCAAAAGAGAACTTTACAAATAAGCATTAATTTGTTATCTCTTGTTCAGCTGCTTGAAGGAGATTTCTGTCCATTAGTAAAAATGGTGACTTCTGTCTTTCTTTTCAACAATTCTTTATGAGTTATAATTTGAATTTTACAGTTCAAATTAGGAAGAAAACTTTTTTCTTTAAACCAATTAACCCTGAAAAAAATGGGCAGACTTTTTGCAAAATAGTGTTATCTAATAAATAGCCAATAATAAATGTCAATCCAGTTATTATGCCAGGAAGTTCCTTAATACTTTCTATTCATCAAAAAATCCATTTGTGCTAATATTCAAAAGATATCCAGGACAAAGACCATCAAGAAAGGGAAGTGCTGCTTTTCCTGCTTTATTTGTCAATGTTTTCTCTAATCATCTCTTTTCAGCTTCTTTTGCTCTCTTTTCAAAAAGTTTTTTCTGGAAATTAGCATGACTTTATAAATGAGGAGGACATTAATCCAACAATTGCTTGTGGTAACAGTGCCACCTAACTTCATGCCAAATAATAAAAAAGAGGAAAAGCTCTCACTCCTAAATATATTATTCCTTTGCCAGGTGTGGTAGAGGCGTGACTAATTATTACTGGTTCCTGCTGTTTCTTGCTTAGTTTTGTAATTAGCTCTCTCAGCTGTTCTCATGGTAAATGAAGGGCTCCCAGTGAGCCATTTAAGAAGCTCAGTGAATCGATGATCTATTCTGGAACCTTTATGGAAAGCTCATTTACAGGGAAGGCGCACTAGATGGTAAGTAAGGTTCAGCAGAACAATTAACAAAACGTGATCTGGTTTTGTTCGAATTCAACATTTTCAAAGTCGAATCTCAGGCCTTAATATTTGGAGCTTTGGTTGGGACATGTTCCACCTTAAAACCATTAACAATAGAACAGGAAAGCCAGTGATTAAAATGGGTATGTGCCACGTTTTATGATATATCCCTAGTTACATAGATGCCAGGCAGAGAAGAAATTGTTTATGTTAAAAATAAAATCTTTCAATCTGAGAAATATGTTAGAAATGCTAATTAAAAATTTGCAACCGTTTTATAAAGCAGAGGGCTATATTTCCGTCTTTAAGAAACTATTAATTTCTTTAGTGGATTTTTGCAAGTCTTTGTTTTATTTGTCTTTAGCTTTCTATAGTATGTATGTGTTGTTGGTTTTTTTACTTTTGTATTTTGTGCAAAAACTGAAAGATTTTCTCAAATGAATTGGATGTGGAATATACTGGGATTAAAGAAGGGTCTAGTGGGGCCCTCAACTTTTAATTAAAAATGTGGCTAAAGAAAATATGACAGGGCCACGGTGGCTCAGCAGGCAGAGTTCTCAACTGCCATGCCGGAGACCGGGGTTTGATTCCTGGTGCCTGCTCATGCAAAAAAAAGAAAATATGACAAAATATAAAATTTTATTTAAGCTTTGTGATGTTGGTGATTCACTGATGATCCTTATGGTATTAACTTTTTTGAATGTTTGAAATATTGCAAATATTTAATTTTCCTTGAAAAATCAAAATGGGGGCAGTTAATTTATAAAATTGGTAGTAGGTCACCCTACTATGACAATTATTTTATAGTTATGTACAATCTACATAGTAGTTGCGATTATATTTAATTCGGTTGCAGAACTCTGGGGAAATCATTTGACTAATTGGCATTTGGAAACAAAACTTCTAAAGGCAATTATCATGCTTTAAGTGCTATGATAAACCTGTGCAGTTGGAATTTACCAACTCATTTTATCATTATAATAAATGTTAGCCAGACTTACAGAGGAGAAATCAAGGCTTAGAAAAATGAAAGTTTTAAAGACACAAACATAACACAGAGAATTATGTCACTCTCTATCAGCTCTCTTACTTTACTTTACCCCACTCTCCACTTTCTCTTTTTTCTAACAACTGACTTACCATTCAGCATCTTACCATACATCTCAGCCCTGTCAATGGCAAAACACATTTAAACCATGCAATTAAATTATTAAGCTATGCTTCTTACTTCTGAATGCATTATTTGTCTCAAAGAGTAGGTTTGTGCTTTTCTTTGTAACTTTTCAAAAGAATTAAATTCTACTTTATGCTTAAACTAAAAAGGACTCTTGAAGCATGCAATAAGAAAAATTGAGTACACATGGAAAATAATGCTTGAATATTATTAGAAGCAGCAGGATCTGATGTTATTTGATGCACACGAAAACCATAAATCTTAAATTTAAAATGTTCTAACATTTAGGTCATTTCCTGAAGACATGCAGGATAGAAAGGCAATTAGCCGATGATCCAGACAATCTAACCTTTTTTACATCAATGCTATGGACACAGTCTAGGTAAGAAGCTGCTCTCAATATTCCTTTCTTTTTTCCAGCATAGCCCCAACAACTATATTTAAGACTATTTCAGTGCCAAATACTCTTTACATGGACAAAAATGCCTTAGCTCTCAAATTTGCTGATGGCAAAAGTTTGCTCTCTTGTTTGCTGATACAGATAAAAGGTGCTGGAAAGACGGAGGAGTAAAAACATTGAGTAACTTCCTGGAGATTATCAGGTATTGTGAAATTCTCTAAAGTTGATGAACCAATATTCAGCAACGGGATACTCTTAGAATATACTAATGACTGGTTAGGATGATAAGTTTAAACTGACATGCAGCAATCAAAAATGTGGTATTTATTGCTGAACAAATATATCTGTATCCTCTGCAATGAAAAGGCAGATGATAGGCTAGAAAGAGGTTGAAGAATTTATTACATTAAAAAATGCTTAGAATATGGTTGGAAGGGGGTGCTCAAAAATCTTACTGAGCAGTTAGAAATTTGAGTTCTAATTCGTGGCTTGGTTACCCACTAGCTCATGGATATTCAGTGTCCTGATTCAGAAGATGGCCTCATGCAGTGATTGAGAACACTGGAATGGTCCTAAGTTGGAGGACCTGTTCTGCTATTTAAGCCTCAGCAACTACCTCTTCTAAACAGTAAAATAACAGTTACTGTCTTATAGAATTGCTTTGAGAATTAAGTGAGATGATGTGTAATAAGTAGCTGACACGTCTGGAACGTCACTCTCAAAAAATATATGTTCGCTGCTATTTTTAATAGAGATGACATTCTTTACCCAATTATCTAATAAAATTTTTCATAAGTTCAATGATGAAAGTGGATGTGAATCTGGTTTATAAGTTAAGAGAATGTTACAACATGAAGTATGTTTTTAGTTATTATTTTTGTTGAATTTTCATTTAGTTAAAACCCCAGTACAGCACCGTTTCTTCAACTTTCTTTGAGGGAGATGTCATGTATTCTTTTCAGGCAGTCTGTCATGATTTCTAGTCAGAATAGCATAGAATGTATACCAAATGGAACTTAAAAACGTGATTTTATCATAATTAGCCCAGTTTTAGAAATAAAAGTCCCTGGTTCTGTTGGCATACTTTCAGGTCATTTTAGCTCCTCTAATTAAATGATATTTTCTCCCCCACTGCTTGGGATGTGTTACTTGTATAGTGTTCAGCAGTAGCAACTTTAAATAGGACACTTCACAAAGATATTTAGCTATCCATTTTTTTAACCCCTGGAGTTTAAATAGCTAATATGCCTCATAAGGATATCCAAATTCTTTATGATGAGAACTAATTAGTTGCACTTTCACTAATAGTTTCATATGAAATATTGATAAGGGGAGTAGAAAAAAGAAGGAAGTAAAATGAAAGAAGTGAAAACCTATCTATCTTATAGATGTGATGATATTTATAGCAATTTGGCTTGATGATAGAGTTGTGTAAGAAGAATTTAGTCCTAATTCTAAGTGCAATGCTAAGCTACTGAAATATTTTCTCAAAAGAATGACACAGTGTGAGAATGTTCCTGTTAGATCAAGTCTCCCCCCACTTCGCCAATCCCACCCTACATGATTGCCATGATTGTTTGGAATATCTGATTTTCCAAACATTTGTATGAGAACCAATATACCTATGTAAAAATATCGTTTTCTTGCACATGTTGCTGCTGAAAGCGAATGAATTAACTTTATTTCTAGTTTCTCTCATTTCCCAAATATCTTAATGCAGAATTTAAAGATTAAATAATAAAAGCCTTTCACAAGGAATTAATAGGATTATGAGCGATTATGTCTATGGAAAAAGATTTTATAATACTAATGAGAAAGGTAAAATTGATGAGACCATCTCATGTATCTTTATGTGCTTTGATAAGACTAACAGAATTAAACAAATATATACAGGCATATTTTTAGTGTTATAAGATTTCTCATATTCTATAGAAGTTTGAGTGATAGTTACCCATATCCTAGGATCTGCCCATTCTCCCTCTATCAGATCCTTTGTTATAGTGGTGCTATTTTAAAATATGATTCTATAAGCACATTTACCACAGGTCTCAGCATCTGACTGGAAGAAATTTACAACTTGTAAAATTTACACTTTGTGGTATAAAATTCTATGGGTATTGACAATGCATGGGGTATCTATCACAAAAGACTTGATATAGAACAGTTCAATCACTCCAAAAATCTCCCCATGCTGTCTCTTTATACTTGGCACAACCCCTACTGTCTCCTGGCACACGCTCTGTTTTCTGTCCCTATTGTTTTTCAAAATGACACAAAAATGGTATCAAGTAACATGTAGCTTTGGGGGTCTCACTTTTTTCATGTAACAAAATACAGTGAAGTTTTATCTATGTTACATGAATCAAGTTTTTTCTTTTTCTTCAGTTTATTGCTCTGTAATAATCCATGTATGAATGTAGTACGGTTTATCTGCTCTGCAGTTAAAGAGCATACAGGTAATTCCCAGTTTTAGGCATTTATGCATAAAGTTGCTATAAATATCTCCATGCAGGTTTTTGCATGAAATATCTAGAAGAATCAAATTTCAAAGTAATAGACAGTAGATTATAGGTTATCAGGGGCTGGGTGGGGCAGTGGAAAGGAGGTCTTGTTTAATGGGTGCAGAGTTTCTGTTTGATGTAATGAAAAAATGGGGGAATGGCTATTGGTGATGGTAGCACACTATTGCGAATGCAATTAATATCTTTGAATTGTACGTTTGAAAATTGTTAAAATGGGAACTTTTGAGTTTATATATGTCACCACCATAATTTTTTTTTTTTTTAAATGCTGGGGAAAGTTGAAGAATCAAGAAACTTTTACCTAGGGGCTTGGAAGATTACCAGTGCTAAGGGATGTATTAGTAAAATGCAAAACCTGCAATAATAGCTGAGTTAAAGATCCATGAATGTGTAGCCTCTTTCTGTTTTTCGTCACTAGCCAGCCATAAAATCAATAAATTTGTCACAAAAGGTCAATAGCAGAGAAGGATATGTGCAAAAAGTTGTGGGAGGCTTTTATATTTTTATGAATGAAAACAAGGGTGAGAAATAATTATTTTTTAGCAGATAGCAGTCTTAATCATATAATAATCACTATTATAAGACAATTACATTCTTTTCAAAATGTTTGCATGCACATTTTTCATTTGGTTTTACAGATCCCATGTGGTGCATTTCAAGCTAGAGGTGTTACACAATTTTTATAAGTCATTTGGTCTGTTCCCTAGTTTAGATACTTCCAGAGCTGTGACTAAAACCCAGGTCCAATTAACTTGTGGTACAGTGAGTTATTTTCACCTCATCATGAAGTTCTAAATTTCCCAACCTAAATCTGTCAAAATCTGACACATTTACCTATCAACATTTTCCCTTTTAAATATGCAGCATAGTGTATTTGGATTTTTAATATGTCATTTTTAAAACAAATAAAAATATTATCCAAGAAATTTTGAAAAGGCTTTCTCAATCTACTATTTGGCCTTATTCCTAGTGATTAAAATTAAACTGTTAACAATCACACTTTCTCAAACTCTGATAATTTATTCCTCTAATTTTCACCCTATGTTGGTAATTGCTAGTGCCTATTTCTTCTCTTTCTTCTTGTAGATGCTGAATGGTAAACAGTAAACACAGATGTCCAGATAGGATGTGTGTTGGCATTCAGTATTCTCTTTTTCTGAGATAGCACTGAGATAGTAAAAACTGTACAAATGATTTAACCTCATTATTCTCGAATACATTCATTCACCAGTTTTTAAATAATTATACTTACTTGTCTCTTACACTCTTTTATTCAATGACAGAGGTAGTTGTTTTGTAAAATAACATGCATATCTTTTTCATCAAGCAAAACAAAGTACAAAAGTTTTTTTTAAGTTACTCAAAATCAAACTACATGCCAAGATATTTTTCCAGATGCATCTGTCTGTATAAAGCAATCAATAGATGGGTAGATGGATGCATGGATGAACTTAGAAGCCCTCTCCTCCCCAACCTCAGGAGATCTCATCCAGTCTATGACTTCAAATGGTATTTATTTTTCTAGGGCCTCTGTCTCCCAAATGCACGCTTTCACTAAAAGAAACCATATTTTTCTTGATTTTGACCACTTTCTGCCACCAGTGTCATCAGTAATTCTAAGTTCTGGCTTAGTGTTTGCCCAGGATCACATCAAGAGCCCACTGTCTAACCTGCTTCAGCTCTTTCTTTCATGATATTTCTCCACAATGGGCAGTTATCCATAAAACATGAAATTCAGATCCCCTTATCCACCTCACTCAAAACCCTCCAATGGTTTCCTATCACATTTAGAATAAAATGCAACGCCTTGACTCGTATGGCTGTACGTAGTCTGGCCCCACCCTTTCTTTGTGAGAGTATCTTCAGACATGCTTCTCATGGATCCAGTCCCATGGCACTTCCCATTTGTCCTGGAACATCCCAGCTCTTTTCTCCTGGGGGCCTTAGCACATGCCCTTTCCTCTACCAAGAATGTTCTTCCCCAGGGTGGGTGCATGTATTGCTCCTA
Organism: Myrmecophaga tridactyla; assembly: GCA_004026745.1. NCBI lineage: Eukaryota > Metazoa > Chordata > Mammalia > Pilosa > Myrmecophagidae > Myrmecophaga > Myrmecophaga tridactyla. The sequence continues at coordinate 30,493 of PVIY010014594.1, forward strand.
TACTTTAGTCACATCTCCACTAAAATAAAACTTCAGAGAGGAATTGCCTGATCCTCCTTAACAGTCATCTCCACATTCTTTCCTATAACTCCTTTTATTTCTCTTTGTAACATTTACTGAATGTTATATGATTATTTGGGTAATGAATATTACCAAAATTATTTTAATGAGTGGAGCTCCTGTAGAAATGCAAAATTCATGAAGGCAGAAAGTCTAATCCTCTCATTCTCTGCTTTATCTATAGCAACAGAGTAGCACATAGTTGGAATGTAATAAGTATTTATTGAATACATGAATTTATGGATAAATTGATAAGAACCTACAGTGTAAGTTTTTTAAAACAAACTCTTAAATTGCATTTTAATTTAAATAAAATGTAAGTAAATTGAAATAGAAAGAGTTGCTAAAATAGAGATACTAGTTTCCTCAGTATATCTCCCCAGTTCAAAAGAAAAGGTTTTATTAATTTTTAACTTTATTATCCTATAAAGCAATAGCTACTGATTTCAAGATAAACTATGAACAAATTACTACACTTATCTTTATTTATAATTCTCTTTCCTATCATCCACATCTTTTGGTTATATTACTTTTATATTATTTTCTCAGTTATGTATATTCTTCTCTGTATTCATAGTGACTATAGATGGTTGAGCTTTGTTTATACATAAATGGATTTGTTTATTTTTAATCATGTTTATATCCATTCCTGAGTTATTTTCTTGAATGGATGGATCTTTACCACTATTTTTTTGTTTTCTTTTTCATGACTGTCTTAATGATGCTCTACTATCCCCTTAGTTCAAGCATGCTTTGATCATATTTGCAAACTGCTTTCATACTTGAAAGTCAAATTACCAGTGAAGTGTTAGATTTTATTTTACTTCTGCTGTAACTTTCTATTGTCACTTAATCATCTTCTGGCTTGTGTTATGAAGAAATCAGAAGACAATTTAATTTTTCCCCTTGTTTGATATTTGATTGTCTCTGTAATAATATCACTAATACTTGCCAACATCTGGGTTTCCTAAACTTTCTGGGAATACAGATGACTATAGTTCTCAGCCTCTTTGCAGATAAGAATATCAGCAGCTTCAGGCTATGGAGTATGAGAAGAGGTAATAAACAATGTCCCGGGTTAAGCATAAAAGAGTTTGTATAAGGGCAGTGCCACAGTGGCTCAGTGGCAGAATTTTTGACTCCCATGCTGGAGAACCAGGTTCAATTCCCAGTGCTTTCCCATACAAAAAAAAAAAAAAATAGTTTATGTGAAATTTGCATCTGTTTTCTCTACGATGGCAACACAGAGCCATCATGTTCTACCTGATCAAGTTAAGAAATGGCAGTTGAGAGCCCCGTTAACCTGTAGTTTGAACGTTTGAACCAAAGGAAATTGCTGCTATGTGACTATTTTTGACCTAGAAAATGGCAACTTTATATATTTCAACCTGGCACAATTGCACATAGCATAAACTAGAAATCACTCCTTTTTAAATTAAGGCACTAAAATGTAGGGTTAATTTTTTTTTTTTTTTTTTTTTTTTTACAAATAGCCACAAGTATAAGCACTGGTTTTGAAGTACATCTTTATGTCCTATGAGATAAAGACAATCTTTTGATTTTCATAATCAACTGTCTATTTCAGGGAAGTTTTCCTGTATTTTTCTTTGAAAGTACTTTCTGTTTTTATTTGACTGGTTTTCTTCAAGGACTCCAATTTTTAAAATGGTATTCCCTTTGTCTGTCTTTCAGAACAATCATCTTCTATCAATTTTATGCCATTATTTATTTTCATTTCATTTTCTGTGGCTTAGATGTATCTATTATATATTTAGATTTAATTATTCTATTGCTGTTTGCTTAATTATTCACTTAGTTTTGGTTTGCTTACTATTTATTTATAGTTTTGTCTTTTGTCCTGCAAAATACCTACCGACTTTACATCTCTTCTATGGCTTTTTAAAAAAGAGAAAGATCATGCTTATAATTCAATGTAACTATGATTCATCTTTCATCTGATCTCACTTTGTGTTTCTATGGGTAATGCCTCTTATGAATCCTAATTTTATTAGCTGTTTGCTTATATTTATGTTTGTTCCAAAAATTTCTTGTACCACTTGTTCATTTTTTCCCCTGATTATTATCTTCAAATTTGGCCTAGGAATGTCTGAAGAGAAGTGAAGTAGAGAGGTAAGTAGGGGTGGTATTAGAGGAGTTACAAAACCTGGTTGTCTGAACTTTGTGTTGATGTCTTGAATAATCTCTCCTTGTTCTAGTCTTACATCTTTTCTTGATTTAGGGCATTCAAGAGGAGAAGGTAGATAATGGCAAACCTTTTGGGTCACAAGCTTGTGGTGATTTAATCTTCTGCTCAATGCTCTCTTTGATTTTTTTTTTTTTTTTTTTTGCTTTCACATCTGGCAAATTCTCAGAGCTACAGACTAGTTTTCATACAACAGAAATCACTTGTTTATATGGTTTCTCATAAATCTCCTCTTTGAAAGGCCTTGATATCAAACTAAATCTATTTGGACATTTTCCATTACCAACCCATGTATTGATTTAACCTCGCTCTGTTTGATGTACCCTTATTTTAGTTATCATTATACACAAAGGATCAAAGGGTCTGTCTTTCAGGACAGCGAGGACACATCCTGGAGAGGCTATATCCTGTTCGAAGTCTGACATATTAAATCTGATATATGAAATGACAATGTCTCCATTTGTTCCTTCCACTTACCCAGAAGTTTCAGTTTGGGGCCTATTATCTGCATAGTATTTGTTTGGGATCGAAACTTTGTCTTTCTTTCTGCCCAGTTGTTTGTGAATCTAACAGTCTATAAGTCCCAAGAAGGCAAGAACTGCAATTTTTTTTCTGCTCACCATTATAGTCAGAAAGACAAAACACTGCTAGTGTTTAGCATATTTTAAGGATTGATAAAAATGTGTTAAATGAATAAATGAATAATTGAAAGAATAAATGAATGAAAAATAAAAAAAGACAAGAGAAACATTAATGTAGATGGTAATCTGTCTTAAAATCCCAACATTTCAGAGAAAATATTCTTTTATCTCATAAGAATGGAATGTATTGTTGTTGATTTAAATTTACAATTTATAGTTTTTTTCCTAAATAATATTATCTTAAGACACCCAAATTTAAGCTAACCCAATGTTTTCATTTTCTATATTGGTACTATAGATAAATTTCAATGGGGACAAATCAGCCAACTAAACAACATTAGAATAGAAATACCCTCACTTCTTCAATTTTTTTTTCCTGTCTAGACTTACCACCATGTTTTCTTTCTTAGGATTCAAATAAATGTATAGCCTACTTTAATATGCTTTGTCATGAAATTTTTCTCTGATTCCTGATTTCATATGGTATGCTCAAATTATTTTGATAATAATTTGTGAATATAAAAATGTAAATTCATTATTCTCTTGATAGATCATGTAAAAAAAGAAATAAGATTTGGTTAGCTCATATAATGGATATATCTATTTATGCATTAAGGTAGAGTGGCTTTTGACTTTATTTTGCCAGTAAAAGCACTCAATGGATTTGAAAATTCACTCTTCATAGAAACTTCCCAAGAAGGAAGGTAGCTTCATGATTTCTTGCTATGACTTAATTTCTTGGGTTGTAAATATGTCCCCAAACAAACGGATATAGCAAAATACTCTTCTCCATCATGCCAGATCATTTTTACATCACACCAAGGGCAAAAAGGAACTTAAATGCATTATGCTCTGTAGTATGACCTACCTGGTAACAAAAATTAAAGTGAGGTAAATTACTAAACAATTATTCAAAGAAGTCAAATGTCTTAAACAGTCACTGATTTTATTTGTGTGAACACTTTCTACGAACATGAGCCTCATTAATAATAAACTTTTCAGGGGGCGCCTCAAGTAAATCAATATCCTGATAAAGCAAAAACTAATGAAAATTCAGCGAACAAACTTTTAGTTCCAAACAATAACTGTTTGTTAAAGGTGTTGCTGCATTGTGTTGGATTAAAGATTATTTTCTAATCAGGATGGGATTATATCACAGTATTGGAATGATAACTCAAATTAGAAAAAGTGAAATTACACCCCCAGATTACAATGAGAGATTTTAGTAAATGTCCGAATGCCAAAAGATATTTTGAAAGCAGGTAAGAAATTTTGAGTTGAACATGGGGGAGGCTTACAATGTAGGAAATTGGTTTAGTTTTATGCATCAACTTGCAAATTAAAAAAGGACTGCAAACAAGTTGAACAGAGCTAAATTGTCAAATCATTATGCTGCAATACTAGAAAATAAGATAAAATGTAAACAAACTACTACTGTGGGGGTAAAACAAATTTATAGACTTTAAGAAGAGGAATTACTATGTGCAATATGAGAGAAAACAGATCTTGGAACAGAATACCACGTGCTAACAGTGACTTAGACAGACAATGTTGTGATTAAATACAAAAATAAACAAGGTATAACGTAGAAAAAGGTGCATTAATTTCCCTAGTATGTCCTTTGAGGTTGTTTTTAATACTGTGGTAATGTATAAATAAGTTAAATATTGGAATGAAAGGTAAAATTAAAATGCATCTTAGTCTCTCCATTGTAAAGTATCAAGAATTCAGATTTGTAGAAACATAATTTTTCTTTTTTTCTTTCTTCTCTATCCATGCAGGAGTTAGCATTTCTTAGAAATGAATTCTTAACTGGACACTTTGGAATCACGGGAGTGGTGGACTGAGATTTAGACCTACCTCCTGATGAAACAACTAAAACTGCTAGATAAAGGACGAAAGAGAACAAAACCCTCAACTTCTTAAAATAAGAAAAGCAAAACCCAAAGAAGTAATCTAACATGGCAGCTATGCTACCTTAGGTCATTTACCAATTCTAAAATCATATTACTTTAACTCTAATGCCCATGCTGGTAATTAGTATGGTCCATTTCTATTCTCCCCTTTCCCTTTATTTTAGTTAATTGCTCAAGCACTCACATACTGCAATAACGGGAAGTCCTGAGACCCTTTCTCCCGTCAGAATTGTCCAAAAGCATCAGGGTGTTATTTATTTTGTTGGAAGCTGGGGGTTGAAGGGTGATACTAGGAGGAACCAATGTTAGCCCCAGTTCCAGGTGCGGAGGGACTGGGGATCTGTGCACTACTTCCTTTGCTCCTCGCTGCAATTTGGTGTCACTAAGGTCCATGCAGCCTGCACAGCCCGGGGGCGCTGGCCCTTCTGCAGACCCTTGCTGGCGGAGTCCCACAGGAGGAGGAAGAGGTTCACCGAGGGAAGGTTATCACACTCCTTTAGAATTTAACTTGGCTAGGCTTAAATTCAACTTTGTTCTGCAAAAGCTGCTGCTCCTAATTTTCACTCTGATGCTTAGCCTTTACAATATGCACAGCAACAGAGCGGTGGGATCCAAAGACATTTTCAAGATAAGTTAAACATTATGTCAAAATCAACTACACTCCTCCCCCCACATCTACACATACTCTCTCAAGCTTGGCGCGTGCACATACACACACACACACACACACACACACACACACCCCAGGGATCTTTCAGTCTTTTAGAGTTCCAAGTCACCGACCTAGCCTGTCCATCTTCCCTCTTGGAGGGATTTGCTTCTCATGAAATTTGGACTTTTTAAACCACAGCAACTGACTTCATAATTATAAGAGGAGAACAATTGTTTGCAGAGACAATCTTTTTTTTTTTTTTTAAGGAAAAAAAGATAGAATCAGTCTTGTTAAACCCATTCCCAGAGCAATGGGTGACACTGCTCAGAACACAGAAGATGAATGGTTTTTGATAAAACAACAACAAAATAAAAGAGCATCCTGGTATGAATAACAAACCTCTAGTAATACATTAAATTTTGTTGCATGTTTCTATGATATTAATTACATTTGATAGTACAAGTATATTACCTTATAAAACAATAATTTTTATTATTCTTGACACTCATTCACTGTGATAAGAACTCTACATATTACCTTTATGTTTTAATAGGCCTGCATAGTTAAGGACTATGCTTACAGATGATGTACTTTGTCCAAATTTATAAAGTGAGTGATTTGGCTATTTAGCATGGATCTTTGAAATGCGAAAGTCCATATTTTTTGGACATTTTGCCACACTAGTCCTTGGTTTCTAAGTATAAATAATAATCTTTCTTTCTTTTTACTTTTTGCAAAAGAAAGACATGATATAGGTGAAGTGGGCGATATTTTTCATAACTACAGCAGGTTAAAAGAAAAAAGGTGTATACTGAAGCATGGGAATTTTTAAAGTTTAATAGTGCCAATTTTTAGCATGTTAGATTTATGAAGGCAATTTGCAAATTCCATTGGTACTCTTTAAGAGTGTGATAGATTTTGAGGTGTCTGGGTTGATAAATTATGATGCGCCATCCATGGCAGACATGCTGGATTTTATTACTCACTCTTCTTCAGAGAGATGCAATATATATTTTCATGATATGATATTAAAATAATAGGCATTTCTGATATTTTCTATTAACAATAGCATTACATATTTTAATATTTGTAAAACCTACCATAACCTATAAGTATACAAAATAGGATGACCATAAATTTGTAAATATCTTTTTTGGGTAAATGTTTTATTTGCTGATGAGAGAGTTTTGTTTTTTGACATATTCATTAGAGAGAACAAACAATCAATATAGTGATAATAACTGAATGTATTTCATTTTCTTGAAATTCTTTATAAAATAAAAGTCTGTCACATTTCATCGAAATATAATGTCCATCTGACTGATAAATATTGTTGTGATTTAGGGTTAACTGAAGAGGACTTCTGGGGAAAACTTAAGCTTTTGCATATTATATAAACTTTACTATTTCCTACAGTATTTTAATAGAAAGATATCTAAGAATGAGGCAAGAAGGAAGAGGAAATTGAAATAGGAGAAGAGGAAGAAACATGAAACCTGGTAGGCATTCTGCTTCTATATATGACATCTGTCCAAGATAAAACCTGTTTGGGAATACAGAGCAACTGAGAAAGAGAAATAGGAGATTTTTACATGATCCAATCACTTGTAGACTTGTGACAGAACCCAACTTTACAGAAGTCACTTCTCTAGTATTTATTAAAGTCTGGGCATCATCTGTATTAGAATAATTCAGGTCTTTATTGATTATACTCATCTGTATGTGTGAAAAAATCCTCACTGATAATCACACATAAACAGTTTGAAAATCACTGCATTAGAAAATGTGGTCATTCAAACTCAGGTAAAGAATAGAATTAAGTGTATAATTATGTAACTGCAAAAATGAGAAAAGATTAATATACGGATAGTTAATAATAGAGTTTAACAGATGCGGCAGGCATTGTTAAAATGAAGCACAGTGAAGCACAGAAAATTTAAATGGTATTCATGTTTGTAGTATGACAGAAATCATATATATTCATTTCCTGTACACCCTGATAATGATAAGCAAAGGCATTTTTCTTAAAAATATGATGCTGGATAAAGATAAGCAGACAGGAAACAGTGAGGCTACAGATGTAGATGGAAAATATCCTTACAGCAGTTACTCAATGATAAACTCACATCACTAAGAAAATAGTAGTGTTTTCGAGACTATTTTCTATTATAATAAGTAATGAGTTTTATTTATAGCTACGTTGTGTTCTGGTCATTAAAATAAAGTAAACCATCATAATACAAAATCTATTTCCTTTTAATCATGTGGCAGTTGAAACAGATGCTTAAATTCTCTTCTCACTTTGAATTCAGTATGGGCTTCTTTTCTGTTTTTCCTGTCTCACTTCCCAGTCCCAAAATAAAAACTGGGTTATAGTGGGAAAAGAGACAGAGAGGGAGAGGGAAAGGGAAAGGGAAAGAGAGAGAGAGAAAACGAGAAAGCTCTAAGAACTGTTTCTTTAACAATGTCCACTGCAATTTCAGGAGGTGACCACAATGTAAGAGACAAGTCTCATTATACTGAAATAGTAAAATGCCGGGCCGTCACCCACACATCTGCACCTATCTTCCCTTATGGAAGGATATTCTTGAGAGACGAAGCACGTGATTCATTTGACTCCCTGAGAGGAGCAAGGAATCACCCTGAACCCAAAATCATCTCTGTGCCCTTGTTCAGAGAGTCATAGCAGCTCTGTGAGAGCTAATGGTCATTTTCTCTGAATGACCTTGGCTTATTCTACGTAAGATCAAACAATACGAAGTAGAACTGCGATATCTTTAATTTTCATTTTTTAAATCACATTGGTATTATTTTCTCTTTTACTTCTTTCTCTTTCTAAAATTCCCTGAAGATATTGAATATGTTATTCTTAGTAGATAGAATTCAGTTTTGTTTGTTTGTTTGTTTTTGCATGGACAGCCAGCACTGAGAATTGAACCCGGGTCTCCGGCATGGCAGGCCAGAACTCTGCCATTGAGCCACCATTGCACAGCCCCCAGTTTTAGTTTTTATTACAAATGATTCTTGGGAATATTTTTGTATAAAGAAGCTCCTCTCTCTTTTTAGAAAAAAAAAATAACTACACCTATGCATTGTTATACAATTTCATAAAATACAGTGAGCATATTTGTACTAACTTTTCATGAATCTTAAAATTACACACATGTATATATGTACACAAGCACACGGACAGAAGATAAAAACAAAATGTGAGCATTAATAAGCAGTTAGTTATAGAGCAACAGACAAAAATTTTCTAATTCTTTATAAAAATCAAATAGATTTAATGTCTTACTTTTTGACACCTTAGAAAGTTTTGACACCTCTTCAGTCAGAAACTGTTTCAATTAGTTACTTAATTAGCATAATTATATTAAAGCATTTTTGCTCCTCACTTGAAAATAATCACAGAACTCAGTAAGCAATTGATATGTGATAATTGCTACTAAATGAGCAATATACACACACACACAAACAAATAAGGAATAGGAAGTTAAATTATCATGTTTTGAATTTTATAAAATCAAATGGTAGAAAAAAAATTAGCTCTGGATTATCTGTGGGGGCATATTCAACTTTCTGTATTAAGCAAATTATTGCCAACTTAAAATTTCGTGATGTGTTAGTCTTGAATCAAGCTGACCACACTGACAGTAATGATATGTTTTGGGTCAACTGTTTCAGAAAATGTGTTTTAAGGAGATTCGTGAAGAAAATAATGAACTTAGAATTGAATAGCAAGAATGTTTTTTATGTCAAAAATGAAGACAAAACAGATATGTAACACATATTTTTAAGAACTTTAAAACCATTCAAAAGTAATATAATGATCAAGATAGCTAATTTTGGGAACTACATAAAATGCCAAAATTGATACAATTAAAAAATAGAAAATTCAAAAATGATAATAATGAACAGTAACAATGTACCTGCACCTACCAGGCTCAGATCATGAAGCTAATAATAAACTTAACGCTATAAGTTTTAATATAACTTATTAAAGGACATAAAACAAGTTCTGAAAGAATCTTAAAAAGTATGTTCACTGAAAGAGAAAAGTAACACAATAAAGATACCAAATTTTTATGAGCGTGAAAATACCAAATTTTTATGAGCGTGAAACTGATGGACTCTCTTGCCACCAACAGGACACAGACACACTTTAGTGTAATCTTCTGACTACTATTCTCCCAAATCTTCATTATGACATTGCTTAGAATGTCATGTGTTTAAATACATATATGTACATGTAGGCATATTTTCTTCAAGTAGATCTCACTGTGCATATATTTCTTAATAAATGTTAAGAAATAAACATACACAGATGCATATGTGTATATGACCATGGGTATGCATATAAGCAAGCATATGTATTCCTTATGGTTTTAAAACCACAGCAAGCTTTGCCGAGTTATTTGATCACCCTTATATCATGTAATCTCATTCTCTTGTAGCACCCCCTAGATTGGTTTTACTTCATATCTGTGTAGCTCCTCTAATGTTGTTTCCAATATAGATATTCCTGCAGCAAACATTCTGAGGTTTGTATACCTGAGAGTATTTTTACTGTGCCCTTCATTTCAAGGAGATTTTCACTAGATATAAAACTTTGCGCTAAAAAAAGAAAATTGGTCCATGTTTTTGTGTTCATGTCTTCTTATATTTATTGTTGTTGTCCACTGAAATCTGAACATTATTTTTTTGTAGGTAATCAGCACTTTGTGTATAGAAGCTTATAGGATTTTCTCTTTGATATTCTTAATTTCACAGTAATGGGAATAAGTATTGATGTTTCCTTATATTTCTTTTTGCATGTATGGGCTCATTTATCTTTCATTCTGGGATATTACTGCTATTATTTCCCCCCAAATTTCCTCCTCCCCTTTATTATTTTCATTTTTTCTATAATCTTTGTTATCCGGATTTTGTGACTTTCTTCCAGCTTACTAACTTGTTCTATAAGGTATCTGTGCTATTGTATCACCTCCATCTCAGTGCAATTATTAGATTGTATCTAATATTTTACTTTAATTGTATTATTTTCTTTGTTTTTTTACTGTATGTTCAGGTACATCTTTAACTGTGCATCTAAAGGCTATTTTGATTGTCTAGTCTTCTGTTGAAATACTTTTGCCTCATGATATTTCTTTTAAAATTCCCTTTAAAGTAATTTTACTCAAAATATTTCTCCTTATTTTATCTAGTAAGACCATATTTCTCTGAGACCATTCCCTAGTCATGTCAACAAAATATTTTTATTTGAGAGGGGATGAGACCTTGTTTCTAAACTCACTGGAAATTTAAATCATAGTATTATCAATAAACAATGCCTAAAATTTATTGTTAGCACATACCACTGGATACCTACCTAACATTAATTTGAAATGTCCCTTTCTTCCTATCTAACAGAATCCTAATTATCCTTGGGTAGTCATCCTTATCGACACAAGAGTGAATTTATATTCCCATCCCTTGACTATTACTGATTTAGGCATGGCATAGTGCTCTTCTGTCCACCACATATGATAGGGAACTTCCTAGGAGAAAGATTCTGGAAAATATTGTTTTTTCACTAATTACAAAAGAGAAATAATACAGTGATAATCTACATTTCCTTTGATTACTTTCATGCATAGATTTAACACTTTGAATGTCTACAGCCTTCTTGCTATACACTTGAAAATGAACACCACACATAAGTAGAAAAAAGCAAAGGAATTTCAGAAAAGCAGACCTTGGCCCTGAGGTACTGTATGTAATCAGCCACCCTACTTCTAGACTCTTTGTTAGAGAAAATAATTTTGTTTAAATCAGTTTGGAGTTTGGGTTGTTTGTTACTTGACAATAAGGGACTCCTGATACATTTAAAAACATTTATCAAAGAGTTTTAAATTGTGTATTATGAATATTTTATCAAATTCCTTAATGTATGCATTTTATTTTAACAATACAAATTTTTTAGTAATGATTAAACATGAGGATGAAATTGTTAAAATCACGCATTTCCCAGCCAATTAAAGAAAATAAAAGCATTGGGGGAGGAGGGGGAGAAAGCTACCAAAAATTCATCAGGTTGATAATGAATTTACTGCTCCTTCCATACACAGATGTAAAACTCCACCAGATTAATCTACTCATAATTATATAATTCTAGAAAAGTCACCAACCAAATTCTATTTCAACTCTCTGGGGAAAAAAAAAATCAAAACACACACACACATAAAACACTTTCCCATTATTTTTAACTGGATTTTTCCAACTCATACAAAGCTACTTACGAAAAATGTGCTAATTTGAAAAGGTGTGTGTCTATGGAGAAACATATTTTACTTCAGGTTTATTTTCTTTTAATGAGATCTACTTAAGGTCTAATACATACATTGTTCTCTGAATGCTGACTTTAAGGTAAAACTCATATATATAATTAAAATTAAATTGCCTCAATGAAATACATTGCTTTCCTTAGTGGGGGTGATCCAACATGAAGTGAATGGATCAGAGGCATTTCATTGGCTTTGATTAACTTGAATCCAATATAGAAAAAGCTGTACTTTTACCATTAAATCCTGACTAAAAAAGACCAAAATGTAACCAACAAAGACAGTCAACATTATAAATGATTTATTTGCCAGAAAAGTCATTTAGCAGTCTTTCTTAAATTGTCTGTGCAAAGGGCTTTTTTTTTTTTTTAGTTAGTTTGCTTTCAATTTATAATATATAAAAGATTAACATTTTTGAAAAATTGAATTAATTACTAAAAATTGCTAATGCTCTTAGATTGCATCATGGTGGTGAATTGTTATGAAAGCCTCTAGATACTACCTTTCAATTTTGAGTTTATAATGGTTTGTATTGAACAAACCATTCTCAGCCCGGCACTCACTGATCTATGGACTATTTTTTGAGCATCATCGCCATAGAGCATACTTATTTTTTTTCTCACTTAATAGGAGAAAGAAACTCAATCTGCCCTAAGCAAAAACATATGTCTAAAAGTTCACAATGTATTTTTATGTTAGCTAAGTAGCAACATCATTAGAATAAATCTTGATCGGGATAAAATGATCAAATGCTGCCACCAGATGATTAAATAGGAATTAAAACCAATTAAATATGTTCTTGTTATTATGACAGGGCACAAAACATAATGGGTTAAAATAAATCATAAATAGTGAAAATGGTGAATATAATAGGAATGGTTCAAGTTTAATGATTATGAGCATATGTATATAATTTACATTCCTAAATCTGTCATTGACTATGTGAGCTTGTCTGTATCATAGAATGTTTATGAAAATTAAGCAAAATAATTTAAAAACTTTCTGCAAATTGCTTGATATTAATTAGGTATTACATAATTACAGTTGCCATTGTTTTATTATTATTTATTAGCAAAGACTATTTCTCAAACATCAGATGCTGCCTGCCCTATTTCTTGACTTCCCTTTACGTCACCTCTCAGAATAATCATCTTTATCACCAGTCTCATTCCCTCCATTTCTCTCACTCTTGCTCTGTTTCTTTTTAAAACTCTCACACACACCCATTCTCTTCCTTTATCTATTCCAGTCAGTATTCAGTTCCTCCTTTCTACTGAAATAGCCCTTGCCAAAGCCAATGGTCAACATTATGTCCTCGTTTACTTTACATCTCAACAGTATTTCACACATATGGCCACTCCCTTTCTTCCTGAAATATTTTCTACATCAGTTCCTATGTAGAAATAGTTTCTACATCAATTTCTATGTAGAAACTCAGCAGGCTCTCTTTATTTTATTTGTGGTTTTGCTTTGTTTTTCATTTCTTCTCTTAGATCATTTTAAAACTTTCTGCTTTCTTTGCCAGCTCTTTTTTCACTTTTCAAGAGCTTAGGCCTTGGCCCTACATTTTTATCTGGCTACAGACTTTCACTAAGTGGACCCATTCAATCTCAGGCTTTAACTACTACTTTGGAGACTTTCAATTTTATATTTAGAACACTGACTGCTCCTGCAAGAGCAAGATTTGTATATCCAGCTTTGTACTCCACTGCCTTCCTTGAATGTCTAATAGGCATTTGCAACTAAATTCAGTTGGAAACAGAATGTTTGATTCCAACCTCTCTTCACTGCCCCAATCTGGAAGGAAGAATAGAATTTCTATTTTGATCCTTTGCAACTTAGTGAATGTTGTCACTACTCATCTAGTGAGTTGCCCAGAACAAAATCCTTAAAGCAATTGTTAATTTCTCATTTAATTGTAGTCCTTCATCTGTATAGTCAGAGCCATGTCTCTAACACCTAAAATAAAGAGTGGTTTAAAAGTATTTGGTTAATTGATATCAGAAAAAATAGACTTTAATTGAAAAGCCATTTTAAGAGAAAAAGAATGAGAATATATATTAATAAAAGGACAATTCATAAAGAAGTTATAACAATCATAAATATTGATGTACCTAATTTCAGTGCTCCAAAATACCTAAAGCAAATGTTGGCAAAATTGAAGGGAGAAATAGACAACACTTCCGTAATAGCTGGAGACTTTAATATACCACTCTCATCAATGGATAGAACATCAAGACAAAAGATCAATAAGGAAACAGAGAACTGTCTAATATAAATGAACTAGACATAACAGACATGCACAGAGCACTGCACCCCAAAACAGGAAAATATACATTCTTCTCAAGTGTACATGTATCATTCACCAGGACAGAGAGCATATTGGGTCATAAAACAAGACTCAATAAATTTAAGAAGACTGAAGTCACACAGAGCATCTTCTCTGACCATAATGGAATTAAGCTGGAAATTGATAACAGGCTGTCATGGTTAGGCACATGTGTCAACTTGGCCAAGTTGTGGTACCTGCTTATCTGATTGGGCAGATGCTGGCCTGTCTGTTGCAACGAGGACATTTCATAGGATTAGGTCATGATCACGTCAGCTGCATCCACAGCTGATTCCATTTGTAATCAGCCAAAGGGGAGTGTCTTCTACAATTAGTGATGCTAAATCTAATCAGGGGAAGCCTTTTAAGGAGGACTCAGAGGAGACAGGTTCCATTCCTGCTTTGGCTGGTGAGCCTCTCCTGTGGAGTTCATCCAGACCCTCCATCGGAGTCGTCAGCTTCGCAGCCTGCCCTGTGGATTTTGGACTCTGCGTTCCTGCGGTCATGTAAGACACTTTTATAAATTTTATATTTGCAAGTGTTCCCTGTTGATTCTGTTTCTCTAGAGAACCCTAACTAATACACAGGCAGAAAACAGAAAATCCACAAATACACAGAAGTTAAATAACACATTCTTAAACAATCAGTGGCTCAAAGAAGAAATTGCAAGGGATATCAGTAACTATCTTGAGCCAAATAATAATGAGAACATGACATATCAAAACATATGGGATATGGCAAAGGCAGTGCTGAGAGGGAAATTTATAGCCCTAAACACTTACATAAAAAAAAGAGCTAATACCAAATACCTAACTGCGTACACATAGAATATAAAAAATAAAAGCAAACTAATCTCAAAGCAAGCAGAAGGAAAGAAATAACAGAGGTTAGAGCAGAAATAAATGAAATTGCAAATAAAAAAACAATAGAAGGAATTAACAAAACAAAAACTGGTTCATTTAGAAGATCATTAACAACCCCTTTACGACACTGACAACAATGAAAAGAAGATGCAAATAAAATCAGAAATGAGTGAGAACATTATATTGACCCCACAGAAATATAAAGGCCATAAGAGGAAACTATATGTAACTGTATGCCAACACATTGGACAACCTAGATGAAATGTACAAATTCCTAGAAACACACAATTAACTTGCACTGACTATAGAAGAAATAGAAGACCTTAACAGACCAACTACAAGTAAAGAGACTGAATCAGTCATCAAAAATCTCCCAACAAAGAAAGTGCAGGACCAGGTGACTTTACAGATGAATTCTACTAATCACTCCAGGAAGAATTCAGACCAATCTTGCTCACAGTCTTCAAAAAGTTAAAGGAAAGGGAACGCTAGCTAACTCATTCTATGAAGTCATCACCTTCATACCAAAGCCAGATAAAGATATTACTAGAAAAAAAAAACATTACAGACCAATGAATATAAATGAAAAATCCTCAACAAAATACTTGCAAATGTAATCCAACAGAGCATTAAAAGAATTATACACCATGATCAAGTGGGTTTTATTCCAGGTATGCAAGGGGGGTTCAACGCAAGAAAATAAATTATGATACAACACCACATTAATGGAAAGAAGGAAAAACACATGATCATCTCAGTTGATGCAGAAAATGCATTTGGTGAAATCCAGCATATAAACAGTTTCTTGATAAAAAAAAACACTTCAAAAGATAAGAATAGAGGGAAACTTCCATAACACGAAAAAGGGGGCATATGAAAAAACCACAGCTAGCATCAAACTCAATGGTGAAAGACTGAAAGCTTTCTTTCTAAGATCTGAAAGAAGAAAAGAATGTCTGCTCTCACCAATGTTATTCAAAATTGTACTGGAAATTCTTGCTATAGCAGTTAGGCAAGAAAAAGAAATAAAAGGCATCCAAATTGAAAAAGAAGAAGTAAAACTTTCACTATTTACAGATGGTGTGATCCAGATATAAAAAATGCTGAAAAATCTACAACAAGCTACTAGGGCTAATAAATGAGTTCAGCGCAGTGGTGGGATTCAAGATCAATAGGCAAAAAATCAATAGTGTTCCTGTACACTAGTAATAAGAAATCTGAGGAGGCAATCAAGGTGAAAAACATCATGGTAGAACCCATCAAGTCTCACAATATAAAAGGACTAAATGATTTCTTAACTCCGCCTCTCTCTTTGCATTCAATAAATAATTAAGTCATCAATTTTCTGATCTAAACACATTTTGTTAACAGTTTTCTCTGTCCATATATAACTTTATTGATGCATATTTTACATGTCAAATAATTCATCCATTTTAAATATACGTAAGTACAAATAGTTAATTTACCAGGTTGTGAAATACTTAACATAAATTAGTTTTGGAACAATTCTATCACCCTAATCAGATCCTAAGATGCCTCGTGTACATTAGCTTTTCTTCTCTGTCCCCTTGTCACACCCTACTCCTTGCTCCAGGGAACCACTTATCTGCTATCTCTATAGATTTGCCTTTTCCAGACATTTCATATAAATAGCATAGCATGATATGTGGGCTCTTGTTTCCAGCATCCTGATTCAGCATAATTTGAGATCCATCCATGTTGCAACATGCATTATTAATTTGTTCCTTTTTCTTATTGAATAATATAATATTGCTTGAATATACCAAATTTTCTGTGTTCCTTCCCTAGTTGACAGGCATTTAGTTGGTTTCAAAATTTTGACTTCTTTAGATTTAATTTTTGAGTAGATTTTTGAGAGTGGGAGTAAAGGGTAATAATGGGTAATAACGCAATGTTCTTCTCCCGTACACTGGCAAAAATAAGGCCTCTGTAAATCTTTCCTTATTTAAGGATTATATGAAAGACTAAAATCCTAAGAATGCCTTAAACAAAAAAGGATTTCCTTGAGGCTCTGTCAGCTTAGTATTTAAATTAATTTTGCTTAGACACAAGGGAAAACAAAAACAAAATACTTAAAGAGAACAGTTAATAATTAAGCAAAACAAACAAAAAATTGGTGTGATCTTCCATAACATATCCATCTATACTATTTAAAATGTGTGCTGTTAGACACTAATAGACAAACACATTAGTGAGTTTGAAGATATCTCTAAGAAAGATTAGAGCATTTTATGGGAACATGGCATATGATAGAAGTGGCCTCACTTGGGGAAAGGATATATTATTTGATAAATGGTTTGGGGACAATTATGCATATGACATAACAAAGACAATTATGCATATGACAATTATGGGGACAATTATGCATATGACATAACAAAGACAAAATAAATTTCAGATAGCTTATAAAATTAAATCCAAAAGTATTTACAAATGATAAATTCTAAAGCTAATATAAGAAAATACTGGAAATGAATTTATGGCCTCTGGGTATGGGTGAATTTCTTACACAAGATGGTAAAATCATTAAACATAAGGGGGAAAATCAATTATCTTGGCAAGACAATAAAGCAGCGTAACAAGGTTAACATATAGGTATATAATATGTGAATAAACTTGCAAATCATATATTAAAATCAGTGTACAGAATATATATATAATACACCTTCTCTGAAAAAATACGACAAGGATAAATGGCAAAGGATATGACTAAGCATATTACCAACAGTTTAATAATCAGTTAGTTAATACGGTAAAAGATGTTCAAATTTACTATTAGTCAAGAATAAATTTTAAAAATAATCAGATGCCATTTTTCAGTTAAGAAATAAAAAAATTAAGCCAATAAAATGTCAGTATATATGAGTGTCGAGTGAGTTGCTGTATGGTACATTATGGAACACAGGCTCAGGCAAAGTAGAAACCTTCAGTAAATGACTAATTTATTACTTACTAGCACAAAGGATTCATAAGAGCAGAAGAGATCCCATGGTGGCCAGACTCCCTAGGAGGTCAGTTGCTCTAGTTAGGGTCTGTGGATGGCATACCTCTCTTGGCTTTGAAGAGAAGAGACTCCTGTACTGCCTGAGTGTGGGAATATATACAATCCCACAGCAAGGGGCACCCAGCCACCGAGCTAAAAGTATGTATCAAGCGACCTCTGTGCAGAGTTCCCACCCTGGCAAGCAGCTGGGGTTGCTTGTTCCACCTGTAGGGTTCAAGGTATGGTTACATTTTGTTTCCCAGACTGTGAAATGGAGACATATAAAAATATCTGCATGGAAAGAAAATGAGGGGTGTAGGCAAGGCCTGAGAGATGGCGGTTGAAGTGACTTCTCCAGTAATGAAGAGGGAGGGATATTGTTACTCAAATACTGCTGCCTAAAAGTAAGCTGAGGCAGTTTAATTCACAATGTGCAAACTCTAAACACTTAGAATTGGAAGAACTTTTCTCATAGGTTCACAAAGTACCATAAAATAAGGTGTATCCATTGCACTGTTTGGAATAGATACAAAAATGGAAATAATCTAATTACCTGCAGTAGCAGAGATGATGAATAAAAAGGGATATTGCAGAATAAAATAGAGCAGTTAAAATTAGTGAACTAAATCTATATTTATCAAAGTGGATAAACCCCCCAAAATAGAATGCAATATCAAAATGTAAGATAAATTGAATATATAATTTAATTATATAAATTGGGCACAAAAATAAAATATTTTTATAAATCAGTCTGTGCATCTGTCTATTACTATGTATCTATCAATTTGAGAAATAGACTGGTCTTTAAATGGTACCAAGGTGGGATCCATATCTAGTTCACTATAGAATGTGTCACAGGTGGTGTTGGCTGTGGAAAACCTGAGGTGTCTTACTGGACTAAAAGTGGCGTTTACATAGATATTTCTTTTAAAATTATAAGCAAAGGTAACCATATGTTAATTTTGTTAATTTTAATCACCAACAAATGGACAACACTTATTTTACTCCTTTAAGCCATCCCCAAATTACCCTAAAATAGATATAATCAACAAGGAAAATATTAGTCAACATGCATTATATTTCATTTTTAGTGAAGATAAGTTGACTTTATTTCTATGGCCCTTAAGTATAATAGTTTTAATACAGAACTTTCTCTTCCTTCATATATTATGTAATATTTAGTTTAGGGATTATTAAAATTATTAAGAAAAATTGTGTATCTGTGCTTCAGTGAAAAAAATTACTAAGTATTCTGAATTGAGTTCTGGCGTCAATTAAGAAAACCAATTTTGAGAAGAATAAACCATAATTTCTATTTCTACTTTTAAAACTCCTATTTACTAAACTTTATTTATAATCCAGCTTTTATCCTCATCATTCCAATCATGTCAAAGTCATATATTTTTTATTGGGTTCTATTGTTTCAGTTATCTATTACTATATAACAAAGTACCCCAAACTTGATGATTTAAAATAACATTTTAGGTATTATGTTTAGTTTACTCTTCTCTTGTTATAGGGCAAATTTCAAAGTTTAGTATGGCTTGCAGTTCCACAATTTCAGGTATAGGTATTGCCTTCTGGCTCTTCTAATACACTAGAAACTAAAAAGACATATCTATATAATGATTCATATCCAAATCCTTGTTTAAATCTTAACTTCTCTGTTACAACTTCTCCCTCTCATTTGATCATTCTCTTAATCTTCAGGGATATTTGGGCAATGACCATTTTATCTCCTTCATATTGAAAAGAGGTATTGATGTTATGCAGTAGGGGAATACAACTTTGTTTTTTCAAACATCCAACTAACTTCTGCCTTTTCACTGGAGAGTTTAATCCGTTCACATTAAAATAACTACTGACCAAGAAGGATCATCTCCTGCCATTTTGTTATTTGGCCTTTGAAAGGTGTATAGCATTTTGCCCCTCAATGATTTCATTAATGCCTATTTTCACATTTATTTTATTTTTTTGTATTGTACCATTTTGAATCCCTTCTCCTATCTTCCTGTATATATTTTTCATTTATTTTCTTTGTGATTACCATGGGGTTAAATTTAACGTCTTAAATCTAAAAATTGTATGTCCCAAACCATAGATTTACCATTATTTATTATGCATTTGCATTTTAGACCCTGTAAAATGTTGAGTTTCGTACCAAAAATTATAATACATATTACTGGCCTTTATAATTACCCATATGGTTACCATGATTGGAGTGTTTTCTTTCTTTATAAAGCTTCTATCCACTGTCCTGTGTCTCTTCCTTTTAGTCTGAAGAACTCCCGTGAACATTGCTTGCAGGGCAGGTCTTTTGGTGACAAACTCTCTCAGTGTTTATCTGGGAATGTTTTAATAATCTTTCCCTCATTTTAAAAGACAGAGTCATTACTAATTGTTTTCCTTTGGCACTTTAAATATTTCATCCTACTGACTTCTTCCCACCGTGGTTTCTGATGATAAATTGGCACTTAAATCTTGTTGGAGCTACCTTGTAGATAATATATTGCTTATCTCTTTCAGCTTCTAAAACCCTCTCATTGTTCTTGGTATTCAACAGTTTGACTTTAGTTTGTTGGGCTAGGGTTCTCTTTGAGTTTATCCATTTGGGGCTTATTATTGGAACGTGTATTGTTTCAATATCCTACGATTCTTAAGCAAACATTGCGAAGTGGGTCAGGTTAGAAAATAGTAATTTATTTACTCTTAGTTTCGAGACTAACAGAAAATCCACATCAAATCACCATGAAGGAGATGCTTTCTTCCCAAAGACCAGTGTTTTGGGCTGACTGCCGGTGACCCTTGGTCCTTAGCTTGTCAAATGGCATCAACATACATGGTGGCCTCTCCTCGACTCTCCATATCTTCCAGTTTTTTTTGTTTTCCATCGGTTTCAGCTTTTGGCTGCTCCCTTTGTGGCTTTCTTTCTCTCTGTTTGAATTTCATTCTCTTATAAAAGACTCCAGTAATAGGATTAAGACCCATCCTGATTGAGGTGGGACACTTACTATGGGTTTATACCCATAGGAATGGATTAGATTTAAGAACATGTTTTTCTGAAGTACATATAGCTTCAAAACACCATTCATGTCTTTTGTTAAATTTGGGAAGATTTAGGTCTTTTAGGCTCTGCACATTTCTTTTCATTCTTTTTTTTTTTTCTGCTCCTCACTCTGAATCTTTTCAATCATCTTGTCTTTGAGTTCACTGATTCTTTCTTCTGCCTGTACGAATCAGCTTTTGAAATTCTCTAGGAAATTTTTAATTTCAGTTATTGTGATCTTCAACTGTTATATTTCCAAGTGGTTCTTTTAACAATTTCCATCTCTTCTCCTAGAGTTTCTTATTGTTCATTCATTATTTTTCTTATATCCTTTAGTTCTTTCTCCATGTTTTATCTCTGAACACATTGAAGATCATTTTTTAAAAGTAATTGGTCGAGTATGTCCAAAGTCTGGTTTTCTACATCAATGGTGTCTCAATTTTTATGTTGTTCCTTTGGATGGACCATCACTTGCTGTCTCTTTGTTTATCTTGTAATCTTTTGTTGCACACTATACAGTGCAATATTTTAGAGTGTTAACTCTGAGATTTAGTCATTGTGAGGTCTGTTCCTTAGGTTTGTATCTAGTTAGTGGTATGATAGAGATTTATTTGAGTGCCAGAAGCTAACAAAAACAGATAATCAAAAAGCAAATACCTTTCCTTGTAGATGGGCTGTTCATTGGCTGATGCATTCCTTCTGGGTTTTGCCCTTCTATCAGGTAGATCATTCTGAAGCAAAAGCCCTCTCTGTCTTTTCTCAGTCTGTGCCTTGTCTTGGGCTTGTGCTCACTTGTGGCTTTAGGAATCCCCATTTACAGAAATCAGAACATCCCCTGACTCCCTATGTGATAGAGTTCATCCCCATTCAAGCTGCTCAATTTTATGACTTAGAGCAGGTAGTATTTTGCCCCAGGCTGCTTTCACTTAATTATTTCCTACACTGTTTTAGCTCTATGCAAGCTGCTTCTCCCTACAAGGCAAGTTCTGGGAGGGTGAGCCAGAGACCATTTCTTGGTTCAGTCTTTCAGGTTGCACCCCAGTAGATTTGCACAAACATGCAGGCCCCACAGTATATGCTTAGGGTTACTCTTCTCCTTCCATTACAGTGACAGGGACCCACTATGGGAACAGAGGCTGGCTCCACATTACACCTGGGTGTGGGTGAGGGAGGGCCCCTCAAGAGTATCATGCACTTCTTCTATAGTTTGTTTTTTAGATACAGAGAAGTTTATTAAAATATATATGCTGGTAAAAAAAAAAGATCTTAGAGTATATTTGAGACTATTTTTATTTGCTTATAGACATTAAATTCCCATTTTGCAATTCTGCAAGCCAAATGGAATAAACATTTTGTCAGTTTACTTTGATAATATTTTTAAAATGTGAGCTCTGAATTTAGTTATGAATTTTATCATTATATTTATAAATGGTATGACTAAATAATAAAAAGGCTGTATTATCACTGTCATTATTATGCTGATAGGTTTTTTTAAACGTAAATGTTCAGTGGGTGCTCAAATGGGAGTAAAATTCTTTAGAGCTTTTACCATTGACCTTAGTAAACATGTAAACATTTTCCCCTTCCCCATACTCCAACTTGTTGACATTCATGGAAGCATATTAGAATGTTACTGTTGACTATAGACCCTAGCTTGCATTGATTGTACTTTTTCTTGTATACCATCCAATTTTAACACCTAGAAATGCTGACACTCATTTGTTCTCCCTCTTGCAAAAACATTTTTATATTTGTATATTTAATCACCATCATTTTCCATTCTAGGCATTCCTAAGTTGTACTATCTTAATCTTTATCCTTTATCCTTCCTTCTGGTTTCGTAAGTGCCCCCAGACCTTCTCTCTTAACCATATGCACATTCAGCTTAATTCAGTGCATTTATATTATTGTGCTACCATCACGTAGTACTGTTATTCATTTCTGAATTTTTATAATTTTACAATGTCCTGTTGCACAATCTGTATTTCTTCAGCATCAAATGCCCAATCTTGATGCTCTTTCTCTTTCCTGATAACCTTTGTTCATACTTGAATTCTCAATGTTCACTCATTAACATTAGTTTATATTAGTGACACCAAACAATATTTGTCCTTTTGTTTCTGGCTACTTTCACTCAGAAAATTTTCCTTAAGTTGCATCCAGGTTGTTATATGCTTTATGACTTTATTCTGATTTACAGTTGCATAATAGCCCATCATTTATACATACCCCAGCTTGCTTAGCCACTGCTCTGTTGATGGACATTTGGGCTGTTTCCATCTCTTAGTAATCATAAATAATGCTTCTATAAACATCAGTGTGCAAATGTCCATTTGTGTCCTTACCTTCAGTTCCTCTGAATATATACCTAATATTGTGATTGCAGGATCATGTGGTAATTCTATATTTAGCTTCCTGAGGAACCACCAAACTCCCTTCAAGAGCTGTTATACCATTTTACATTCCCACCAACAGTGGGTAAGTGTACCTTTTTCTCCACATCCTCTCCAGCACTTGTCATTTTCTTTCTTTTTTTTTTTTTTGATAATGGCCATTCTAGTGGGTATGAGATGATATCTCATTGTGGTTTTGATTTGCATTTCCCTAATACCAGTGAAGTTTTGCATCTTTTCATGTACCATTAGCCATTTGTATTTCCTCTTCTGAAAAGTGTCTGTTCATGTCTGTTGTCCATTTTTTAACTGGGTTGTTTGCGTTTTTTGTTATTGAGTTAAGAAGCTCTTTATATATTCTGGATACTAAACCCTTATTTGATATGTGTTTCCAAATATTGTTTACCATTGTGTAGGCTGCCTTTTTACTTTCCTGACAAAGTTCTTTGATGCACAAAACTGTTTAATTTTGAGGAGATCCCATTTATCTGTTTCTTTTTTCATTCCTTGTGCTTTGGGTGTAGTGTCTCGTAAACCGCCTCCTATTACAAGATTTATAAGATATCTCCCTACATTTTCTTGTAACAGTTTCATGTCTTCACTCTAATGTTTAGGTATTTGATCCATTTTGAGTTAGTTTTTGTATAGAGTGTGAGATGTGGATCCTCTTTCATTCTTTTGTGTTTGGATATCTGGTTCTCCAAACACCATTTATCGAAGACTTCTATAATTTTTAAAGCTACACTTTCTTGATTTGGCCTTAATCCTCTTAATGCAGCCATTTCACTGTTTTCCAGAGTTTTGTGGAAGATGGTTGTGCCAGCTTTCACTAGTTGTTCAAAGATTCTATAGTGGAGTGACACCCTGTAGTGTCTTATGCTGCCATCTTGACTAAGTAGTTTTTGATTCTCTTAAAATCCAAGAGACTAAAATTTTTACATTTACACAATATGAATTGTATATTCAGTTTTGTTGCTAGAGGATTATCATAATAAGGTTGTAAAAGATAAGGCTTCAAGGAATTAAACATTTAGATATCCTATATTTTTCATGCTACAATCATACCTAAAAACTGTAAAGAAATTGAAATTCAAATTATATGCACCCTTTCATTCCACATCACATGTAAACAGGTTATTGACCTGCTGTCACCTCCTGCTTTCTCAACCCTGACAGATTTTCTGAATTTGTCACAGATTTTTATGTCATCTATTTTTATGTTCTGCTTATCAAGTGGAAGGACAATGACAAGAAAGTTGAATAAGTCACTGTGAAATAGTTACAGAGATGACAAAAAGTCCATTTAAGTGAGAAGTGAAATAACTTTTTAACGTTCAGATAGGTGAGGACTTACAGGTTTTCCACATGTTGATACCTAATAGGTAGTATATAGAAGAATTTCAGGTACTTTATTTTCAAGATTAGATAGCAAAAATCTTCATCAGGCAATAATAAAAACAGGAAAATTATTGGAAAAATATGTACTTTTTTGGAATAATTATTCTAGACTAGGTCCCAGAAATAGCCTAAAGCCAAATACCTAGTAAGTTTCCTATCAGTTATTGGGTTAATGTTTTCCCCTATAGATATGATTGATTTGATGTATTATTTTTAATTTTCTCTCTTTTAATACCATTATTCTTTATTTATTCAACAAGGTTTAACCACCACATACAACCACAACATACTATGAGAATACATAAAATAAATATACATAAAATGTATATAAACGTAAATGTAAATAGGTTTATTTAAAAATAAAATATACATAAATGAACGTAAAATAAACATAAAACACTGTCTCTGTACTCAACATGTTAGAACCACCTTTTAAAAGAGTTTTTAACTTAAATGGTTTGAGACAGTTCTTTTGCAATCATTGACCATTAATAATACATGATTATTAATAATCCTGATATATTTAGTCCTTTGAGAATGCAAATTCACATTGAAATTCTTGATGAATTATTTTAAAATACAGTTTTCACATTTGTATCATTTTTCTCAATATAGGAACTTTGCTTCTTCTTTTTGTTGGATCTGCCAAGTTAAAACCATTGATGCAAGATGGAATTTGTCTTGTAATCATTTAATCTCTGCTATGTGCCAAATGATAAAATATACTCCTGATAACTTATATCTATGCATTTCTTTTTTTT
The DNA here is from genome assembly GCA_004026745.1 of Myrmecophaga tridactyla. Lineage (NCBI taxonomy): Eukaryota > Metazoa > Chordata > Mammalia > Pilosa > Myrmecophagidae > Myrmecophaga > Myrmecophaga tridactyla. The sequence continues at coordinate 56,079 of PVIY010014594.1, forward strand.
TTTTTTAAACTTTTTATTAA
>PVIY010014595.1:0-56104 GCA_004026745.1 Myrmecophaga tridactyla
TGAATTTCAGGAAGTCCCTCTTTAATGATAATAACTAAGTCAGAAGGATACAGAAAGATTGTGCACACGTTAAGTGAATTCAAGAGTAATAACTCTTTCTCTGGGTTAGAAGGTACCTAACAATTCAAAACAAAACAGCTGCCTACATTGTTTAGGTGGGTTAGAAGGGAAGTTAGCACACAAATATGCTCTGTAAAATTTCTTATATACCAAAGTGGCAAAGTAGAAAAAACAGATTTAAAGGATAATCAGGATTGTAACATTTGGCCTGTATCTGGTCAAAACAAACATTTAAAATAATTTATATTATCCTATGAAGAAATGAAAATATACATGGTGCTCCTGTTAATCCTGCAGCAATAAAATGTATGCTTTGAAATTTTACATTTAAAAAGGAAAAATATCCCCCACAAAATAAAAAAAATGATTTATTCATATTTCCGTTTGAGAAATAATGAACATAATATTAAAATAAAAGGGAACAAAATGATCTATAGAGCGTGGGGGAAAACCTACTGTTTACTGTCCAGACAAGTTTTGGGGCTTAAAGTACTCATCTTAAATCATCCCAGAGTTAATCTCCACCCCCACTGCCCCTGTTTATTTTCTTCACAGCATTTGTCATAACTGGCAATTGTTACTTATTTATGCAATTTCTTATGTTATTTATTAACAGACGTCTCTGCTAGGGATGTAAGATCCAGAAGTATAGGAGCCTTGTGTCACCCAGCTAGTTGTGTGCTACAGAGTGTTGAATAAAGGAAGGACACATCTCCCATAAACTGCCCAACAATTCTATGATGTGAGTGCTGTCACCTCCGCTTTGGCGATAAGGAATCAAGAGATCCAGTAAAATAATTTGTACAAGATCTCAAAAGAGTTCAAGTGAAGGAGGGTCATCTTCCCCATTCATGTACACTGCATAAAAAAAAAAAAAAAGGCAGGCTATATTTAGAACTAAGAAAATAGAAATAGTCGGTGGTGTTTAATGTAGCAATTAAGAAAACAGTGTGTCAAGGATTCCTTTCATTGCATATAAATACAGTTAGGCAGACATCAGATAGCTATCACCACTGCGTACTCTTAATTACACTAAGGACTTCATGCTATGATTTTTTGCAAATCATATATGAAGTTTTCCATGCTGTCTTTTGTAAAAAATTCAGTTTGGCCTCAAAGTATTGATGCTGCCACCACAAAGCTAGTAGCAGGTCTCCGTAGTTCAAACCTTGAATGACACTGTGTAGAAAATATATCAGATAATCTTGGCTTTAAAAACTGTGAAGTTGGGCGGGCCACGGTGGCTCAGCAGGTAAGAATGCTTACCTGCCATGCCCGAGGACCCGGGTTCGATTCCCAGTGCCTGCCCATGTGAAAAAAAAAAAACAAAAAAAAACTGTGAAGTTCATCTTCGAAAAATACGGAGGAGTGAAGTGAATGTCAGGATTAAAAAATAGACTCATACTAAATTGGTTATTCTTAATAACTGCCCAAAAAGCTCTATAAATTAGACATCATTTTTCAGTAGCATTCTTATTTAAAATAATTTCATACTTCTCACTAAAAGTGATATATCTAATGAGGACCCTGAGATAGAAATAACTCTTTTGAGGAAATAATTTCTATATAAACTGGTGAACTATACGATATTCCGATTTACTGTGCTAACTACAGCACATACAAACAAAAGGGAATATAATCCAGGATTTTTATTGATACTATTTTTTTTTTTTAACTCTTACTCCTGTTGGGTGTCTCTGAGCTTATCATTACACTGGTTGGTACAGGATAGAAGAAGGAAGACAAAATGAAATTCCAACCAGTAAAGAGAGTCAGAGATAGGAGGCCTCAGTGGAAGCTGACTTCATCAGGAGACATGGACACGGGGCCATAAGGCACAAAGGTTGTCCTCAGACCTGAGAGGATTCCTACTCCACTCTACCAGTCATGCTCTGGAGAAGGTAAGTCAGTGGCTTTCTCACCCAGTGACTCAGAATGGAACTTCCAGCTCTTTGCTGCCATTTTGTTCAAATCTCAGAAAGTGAAATGACTGGAACTCTCACGCCCACTGAAAGTGTTGTAGAACCTGGGCCATCTCGACCATCATCAAATCCTCTAGATAGATCGTAGTGATCATTAGTGGTTCTAACCTATATTACATATTTAAAAGCCACTGAATGGCGGTGAGCCTCTTCTATACACACTTTATTGAGGGAACAACGACAGCTTTCAAGGAGCTCGGTGCTATGGAGAAGACAGAGCCAGAGGTGGAAAAGGATTTGAGGTGGGAAAGACAGCAAACAGGGAGACAGACCAGAGGGTTGGATGGAAGGATAATGGCAGTTACATCAGAGTCTTGTCATCTTCTTATGGCCACTAGGCAAGAGATTCCAGACTCCTTTTAGGAGGTACCTTGAAGAAATAAGATAGGACTGCTAAAGAACCTAAGGTACACTACATTAAAGGGCTGGAAAATTCAACAGGCCATCTGCATAGGCATGTTTCCAGATGAAAACAGAAAAAAAGGGGTACCAGAATTTTTTATTCAGATGAATTCTCAAGAATACTTTTGCATCTCATATGACGTTTCCCTGACATTAGTGCAAAAAAAGTGGGAGTAGCTACCTTTCAGGAGAACATGATGGTATTGGCAGAGCACTGAAAACTTCTGAAAGGCTGCTTTTGTAATATATGTTCCTTCTTCATGTGTATCTTTCCCACCCTGAGGTTAGGCTCACTCAATTAAGGCTATTACATAATTTTTCCAAGGAGGTCAGAAATAGAAAGGGGCTACTTATGAAGAAATACTAAAGGACACATATATTACTCAAAAATTAAAGATTAACACTGAATATTTTTGTACTTTTTTTTTCGCTGCTTAATGAAAGCAGAAATTCTAGGGTAGTTGTTTATTCAAAGAAGCAGAAGCAGGATAAGTACGCTGATTTTCGAAAGCATTCCATTCATTTCTGAGTTTTGAAATAGCACATGAAATGTAAATATGTACAAAAGACTCAATTTGTTGAACTTCTATCCTCCATTAACATCACCCCAATAAGGTAAATTTGTCTCAGAAAGAGGCTCTGAAATATTCAGTAGATGCACTAAGGAGCATAAGCAGTTGAAATAAATATTAATATGGACATAATATTACCTAAGTAGGAGGGATATTTTTAAAAATAAAAAAGTTACCTCTTGCTGAGCTTTCTGTTTATATGGTAGTACGTAAAGAGAAATGGAGACCTTATGCCACTATTTGTTATATATAAATCACAAGTGTCTCTCCACAATGTAAGCATACATTTTTTTCTTAACAAAATGATAGGACTTAATGATGGTCCCTATATTGGTAACCTCTGCTCAGTAAAAGAAACTCTTAACAATTTTAGAAACTCAGAAATGCTGCTGAGAATGAGCCTTTAATATTTCTTTATAACTAGCCCCTTTCTATTTCTGACCTCCTTGGAAAATTTATGCAGAATTGGACTAGGAAGCAGCCCTTTCAGTGCCTGATCTGAACTCTGGCTAGGAAAGGTAACCACTGAGAATGATTAGACATTTCAGGACAACACACTTGAACATCCTTAACTTTGACATGCAGGTAAGGAGACCACCTAGGACCTACTACAGCTGAATATAACCCTAGGACCACCTTCCTGCTCTCTGAAGAGCAGAAAGATTCAGTATTTCATTGGTTTTTCTCCTACTTTTCTTCCCACTTTGAACTCCCGTGCAGGATGGTGAAATCACTCCAAAGAACCTCCTGCTAACGTAGAAAGAATGATGACAAAGCCAGGTGTGACCTGCCTTTCTGCATTCCTTGGGCTGCTGAGTGAATAGAGTGATATGTACTACCGAGTAGCATGATAGAGGCAATAAAAAATAAGGCTGAAATTCCATAAAGACAAAGAAGCACAGAGTTCACAGACACAGCAGCCAGGAAGGAGGAATTCCAAGAAAGATGGTGGAATATGGAGCTCCAGGACTCGGTCTTCCTCCAAAAACTGTTTTGAGGCTTCAGAGGACAGGAGGGTATTGTAAAGCATCAGGGAAGGGTGTGAAAAAGAGACTGAGAAACAGTAAAAAACTGTAAATAACTCACCCAGCAATAACAGCACTAATTCCCCCTCCCTCGTGAGTTATCTCAGGTCAGGTCCCTGGCTGGTTATTGTGGTTGGAGAAGGACAGGGAAGCCCTCCTCCCCAAGAATGGGATGCAGATGGGGGATGGCCGAGTACTGACCACAGCTTTTGATCAGCAAATTTAGAACACAGGGCCCTGTTCCCAAAAGAGAGAGAGCCAAAGGAAGTTTAAAAACACATTGCCTACTTATGGCTAAGGGGAACAGTTTGCTGAAGAGGGCAGGAAGGTACAGCCTCAGGGAACTGACAAAAGAGCTTTTCAGTGCCTTTAGCAACCCTCTTTTTCCAGGCCATTCCTAACTGGTCTGTGCACCCTACGTGGGTCCCTGGCCCTGTTTTCGCTGGGAAATGCTGACTTAGGAAAGTCCTCTCTGGTGTGACCCTCCTCCCAGATTTTGTCCTCCAGGCAAAAGAAGCTAGAAGCAATGAAAGGATAGTTAAAAAATAATAATAATACACTATGGAGGCAAAAAAGGAACAGATCAAGATTTCCAGAGAAGGTTTTCTCCTGGGGGTCAAACAATTGCACACACAAAAATCTTAAAAATTGTACAACAAATCCAGAGCAAGAATCAGATGAAGAACAGTTGGGAAAATCAGATAAACAGGGACAATTCCCAAGGTCTAAAAGAATGAAGAAGAAGGAAAGTCTAAATTAAAAGGGAAGAAAAAGCTAAAATCAAAGACCTAACTGCATACCTGGAAGAATTAGAAAAAGAACAGCAAACTAATCCCAAAGCAAGCAGAAGGAAAGAAATAACAAAGACTAGAGCAGAAATAAGTGAAATTAAGAATTAAAAAATAATAGAGAATCAGCAAAATCAAAAGTTGGTTCTTTGAGACGTGGCAAGCCCTTAGCTAGGCTGACAAAGACATAAACAGAAGAAATGCAAATAAATAAAATAATAAAATAAGAGGAGGGACATTACTACTGACTATACAGAATTAAAAAGAATCAGAATAGGATACTATGAACAACAGTATGCCAACAAATTAGACAACTGAAATGAAATGGACATATTCTTAAAACACATAAACAACTTCCACGGACTCTAGCAGAAGCAGATCTTGATAGTCTAATTACATGTAAAGAGTTTGAATTAGAACCTAAAACTTCCCAAGCCCAAGACCAGAGGGCTTCACAGGTGAATTCTACAAATCATTCCAGGAAGAATTAATAAGAATCCTGTTCAAACACTTCCAAAAAATTGAAGAGGAGGGAACACTACCTAATTCATTCAATGAAGCCAACATTACCCTCATACCAAAGCCAGATAAAGTATACTAACAGAAAAAATAACTATAGACCAAAATTCTCTGATGAATGTAGATGCAAAAATCTTCAACAAAATAATAGAAAATCTAATCCAAAGCACATTAAAATAAACATACATCATGATCAAGTGGATTTTATCCCAGGTATGCAAGGGTGGTTCAACACACAAAAATCAATTAATCCAATATACCATATTAACACATCGAAGGGGAAAAAACACATGAGCATCTTAACTGATGAAGAAAAGGCATCTGACAAGTCTAGCATCATTTCTTGAAAAAAAAAAAACTACTTCAAAAGATAGAAATATAAGGCAATTTCCTCAACATGATAAAGGACATATAGGAAAAGCCCACAGCTGACCTCATACTCAATGGTCAAAGACTGAAAGATTGTCCTCTAAAATCTGGAACAACACCCATGCTCACTGATACCACTATCACTCAACACTGTGCTTCTCAGATGTTCTGTATAGAGCAGTCAGGCAAGAAAAAGAAATAGAAGGCATCCAAACTGGAACAAAGAATAAAACTTTCATTATATCCAGATGACATGATTCTATATATAGAAAGAGCCCAAACATTTTAGAGCTAATAAATGAGCTCAGCAAAGTGGGGAATACAAGATCCATATGCAAAAATTTGTACTGTTTCTATACACTAGTAATGAGCATTCTGAGGAGGAAATCAAGAAAAAAAATTCCATTTACAAAAGCATCTAAAAGAATCAAATATCTAAGAATAAATTTAAGCAAGGAGGTGAAGAATCTGTCCACAGAAAACTACAAAATATTGCTAAAAGAAATCAAAGAAGACCTAAATAAATGGAAAGACATTTTGTGTACAGTCATACGAAGATTAAATATCATTAAATTGTTCATTCTACCCAAATTGATTTACAGGTTCAATGCAAACCCAATCAAAATTCCAAAAGCCTATTTTGCAGAAATGGAAAAACCAATTATTAAATATATTAATAAGAGAAAGGGGCCCCAAATAGCCAAAAACAACTTGAAAAAGAAGAACAAAGTTGGAATACTCACACATCCTGACTTTAAGCATCTTACAAAGCTACAGTAATCAAAACAGTATGGTTCTGGCATAATGATAGATATATTGACCAATGCAATTGAATTGAGAGTTCAGAAACAGACCGTCACCTCTCTGGGTAATTGATCTTTGACAAGGCTGCCCTAGTCCATTCAATTGGGACAGAGCAGTCCCTTCAAAAAATGGTGCTGGGAAAACTGGAAATCCATAGCCAAAAGAATGACAGAGGACCACCACATCACATCTTATACATGATATAACTCAAAATGGATCAAAATCCTAAATATAAACATCAAGACCAGAAAGCTCCTAGAAGAAAGTGTAAAGAAACATCTTCATGATCTTGTGGTAGACAGTAGTTTCTTATACTTTACATCCAATGCACAAGCAAAGAAAAAATAAGTGGGACCTCCTCAAAATTAAAAGGGCTTTGACAAGAAGTGAAAAGCTAGTCTACTGAATGAGGGAATATCTTTGGAAACCACATATTCAATAAGGGCTTAATATCCAGAATATATATATTAAAAAATCCTACAATTCAACAATAAAAAGACAACAACCCATTTAAAAAGTGGAGAAGAGACTTGAATAGACATGTTTCCAATGAGGAAATACAAATGGCTAAAAAGCACAAGAAAAGATGCTCAACATCACTAGCTACTAGGGAAATGCAAAACAAAGCCAAAAAGGATATTATTTCACACTCACCAGAATAGCTATTATCAAAAAAGAAACAGAAAACCACAAGTGTTGGAAACGATGTGGAAAAACAAGAACACTCATTCACTGCTAGTGAGATTTTAAATTCGTGCAGCCACTGTGGAAGACAGTTTGGTTGTTCCTCAGAAAGCTAAGTATAGAACTGTCATATGATTTGGCAATCCTGTGACTAGGAATATTAGCAGAAGAACTGAAAGCAGGGATATGAACAGACATTTGCACACTGATGTTCACAGTGACATCACTCACATTTTCCCAAATACACAAAATGGAAGGACACACAAAATGGATACAGATGATGGCTACACAAAACACGGTATATACATAGGACAGAATATTATTCAGCTGTAAGAAGGAATGAAGTCCTGATGCGTGTGACAACATGGATGAAACTTGAGGATGTTATGTTGAGTGCAATAAGCCAGATACAAAAGGACACATACTGCTTGATTTCACTAGTATGAACTAATTATAATAAGCAAACTCACGGAATCTAGAATACAGGCAGGAGATAAAAAGACGGTAGAGAACGGGGAGCTGATGCTTAAACTGTGCAGAATTTTTAGCTAGGCTAATTGTAAACATGAGGAAATGGATGGAGGTGATGGTAGCATATTATTGTTAGTATAACTAATTATGTGTGTAAACGTGGTTACAGGGGAAGTTTAGGTTCATGTATATCACTAGAAGAGGATAAAACACTGTACTATATAATATGTGAGCCCTGCTGGAATGATGATTGTGGTTATTTATACAAATATAAGAATATTCGGTCATGAACTAAAACAAATGTATGTTACTATTACAAGGTGTTAATAAGGTGGTATATGGGGAAAAAGCACACTAATACAAACTATGGATTATAGTTAACAACAATATTTTAATACACTGTTATCAACTGTAACAGAGGTACAACACCAATGCTAAGTGTCAATTAACAGGGGGTGCAAGAGTGCGGGGATTTTCTTTTTGGAGCAATGATAATGTTCTAAAATGACTGTGGTGATAATGCACAACTCTGATTATACTGAGAGCAGTCGGCTACACACTTTGGATGGACTGTATGGTGTATGAATATATCTCAATCAAACTGCTAAAAATGCTTTTTAATTTTGTAATTCACTGAGATGACAAAGTTAAGAAAGCACCAATTCTCTATTACCAATTTCCCGCAAATTCAGCCTTTCCAACCAAAACAGTATTGGAAGGTATTTATCAGAATTGTTGAAATGTGCTTCCCTGTAGGCCTATGGCAGTTGGGGAGGGGGCAGGGGGGGGAATAGACAAGGGATTCAGTAAGCTCCAGGCAATTGTACACTATTTCTCACTGTTTGCAATTAGTATATCAGCACTTAGCTGTTCAAATTTGCTTTTTAATCTCTCATGTATACTCTGTTTTTCATCTTAAATTATGCCAGGGGATTTCATATAGGAAATATCAATGCAATAATACCTGATGCACAGTTAGCAATATGCTGCATACACACACACACACACACAACCATGTGAGGTGGGAGTTACGTGCAAGGAGAGAAAGGAAACATGTAGAATTATATCCCCTAAACACTATCGGCCTTCCTCCCCAAAGGCTTTTGGAGACTTAGGACATATTTCTGTTTCCCAAGTGATTTTCAGGAAAGTTGCAAAACACAGTTTTTCTAACACAAATGACAAGGTCAAAAGGAAGAAGGTTTATCGGCAGGACTCGCTGGAAGAAGGAATGGAAACATTCACCTAGGTCAGGTCTGTGAAGTACAGAGTCCAGCATCTATGAGCAGAAGCTCAAGTAATTTTACGTCACACAACTGCTCCTTGCTAAGAGGCCTTCACATTTCCAACTTGGGACCATCATTATCCATCCTAGGAAAGGTTTTAATGATCACTTTTATGTGTAATATTACACTGCAAAGTTCCTTTAAAACAGATAAAGGACGCAGTGTTTAACAGGGGGGCTCAAAAAGAGGGAATATGCATCTAAGTTAGAATCCCAACTCTCCTGCTTACTGGTCACCTAATCCTCTGGACTGGTTTCCTCATCTAGAAAATGGGAATAATGGTGCTGACTCCCTGTAGTGTGATCTATGACGACTTACATGAGAGTTTTCATAAGTCCCTTAGCTTATATCTAGTACCCAGATATTACTATATCGAGTAAAACCATAATTGTAGATCTTAGCTGTCATTCTTAAGTTTATCAAGATTTGTTAGGTGAAAGGTTCCCCATCTATGCCTCACATCAATGTGTTCCGAAGGCCTCTGTGCTTTGTGCTGGTAAACTGGGCCCTTCCACAAAGGACAGGCTCTGGTTCTGCCACGGCCCAGACTGCACAGCCAGCTGTACCCTGTGACCCTCTCCCCTCTCATCAAGTGTCCCAGTCTAGTAACAAATTGGGTCTTACAGGAGAGAAGGCACAGCATCTTATTTTCAAGAGCATGACCTCAGAGGACACTACCCACCATCTGTGCATGTATGTGTGTATGCACACATGTGGAGATCCATACTCATACATAGGAAAGAGAGAGAGATGTCTGTATAGAAACACACACCTACAGCAAGAGAGATCAACATACATACAGATATAAACAGCAGGTATGGAAATGGATCCCCTTTCGAGGTCTGTGAAATATGTTGTGTGAACTTAGGCATAGATGAAACGAAAGAGTGTATTAGGTTCTAAACCAGAAAAGGTTTATTACTAATTCTTATTAATAATATCCACATTCATATTTTCAAGTAACTGAGAAGCTATACCTCCACTGCTCCACCTTCCTTCCTTGCCCTTATTTTAGAGCATGATTCATTGCAAATGATAAAGCGACTTCTTTGTCTCAGTTAGCCATTTAATTTCCTTATATACCTGTGTAAGTGGTATCCATGTGGGCTACCAGATGTGCTACATGGATGCCTGCTGAATACCATTAATGAGATTTCCAGATATCCAGCTCTAGCTTTCAACTGCTGTATCTCTGAGCTAGAAACACTGAACATTTGCCAGGAACCCTTAGCCCAGCGATATGCTCTTTACCCCATAGTGCAAGTCATGCGTCCCCAAAAATAGAAACCCCCAATTGGGTTTGATGTAAGAACTGGGGACCTCGTGACCAACACTGAGGATCTTGGCACTGGAATAGCAGATGGAAGGAGTATATTGCTTCACTAAACCATGGGACTGAGATTTCTAGGGTTATAAAGGCTGAAGAAGACCTAAAAACTATGACTACTCTTTATTAGATTTTCTGTGTTCATTTTTCAAATTCTCTTTGTAAGGCACAGTTTTGAGAAGAACCTTGAGGTTTTAAAACTATATATGTTCTTCAGATTTTAGTGAATTCCCAAACATACAGTCTACTTCATCAGAGTTATAGAGTATGGGAATCCACTCCATCAATGTTGATATGGGCAATCACCTAGGTGATTACAAGCCCCTACACTCCCTACTCAGAGCACGGGATTTAAACTTCCCCCCAAGTAACACAGTCAACTACACGTCATGAATCTTTGGGGTTATTCTTGAATACTCAAAATAAGGCATATAAACTATAAGAACATAAAGGGTCTAACTATTGGCCAGTAAATCTACGTTTGGGGCCTGTGTCAAAGGAAAGCTGGAGCCCACCTAAACTCTATTTTTCACTTTCCTTGTTCATTAATGGAAAGGGTTTTTGGTTAGCTGATTTACTGCTCTTTACGCTAATAATGCACTTTTCATCACTGCAGATAAATGAGATACCATCATATCTACTCATAAAGTATGAGGGTGTGTGTGTATGTGTATGTGTAACTTGTTTTCTAATATATATGTACATATGCATGTAAGGGTGTATGTGCATGTATTTATAAAATTACAGGAATTGTAATTTCTCAGAACACATATAAAGTTTAGTTAATGGCAATTCACCTCAGTAAAAACTGAACTATTCAGCCATAAGTGTTTATGTGACTTCCAATGATAAGAACAAAGTCGTTTTTTAACCAAAAATGCAATGGAGCAGCTTTAACAGACAAAGGAGACATACGAGAAAGACGTTTTTACAAAAAAAAAAAAATGTGCAATAGAGAAACTAAAATAAGTGACTAAATTTATTTTAATTCTTGACCATATGAAGTCATGGTTTTTGAAGGAGGAAATGTACGGCTCCATTTACCCCTTTCACATTTTAATTTTTAGAAAACTAATTTAATTTTAATATTGCAAGTCTTCAATGTAGAAAATTTTCTTATTTCCAAGGATTTGCTTTGTTAGCTTTCGTTTAATAACAGTTTTACATTCAACACCAACTGCAATGCCATCTTGTGCTTGGTGCAGGGTTATGCTACTGCAGTGATATAAAAATAGCAAAGGCAAAAAAAAAAATAACACAGCAGACTAGAATAGCTTAAAAATTGAAGCTTTTGGATAAAGCTCTCTGAAATAATTATGAAAGCTATAACACCTGATTCTTGCTGTAAAATAGCTCTTCCTTCGTTACATAATATTAAAATTACCAGAGGGATTCATATTTCTTTGCCCCTAGAACTACAGACTATTAAAGTTACACTGGGTCTCAAAAGGGTTCAAAATCCAAGCTGCATCGGCCTGCTGTGTTTGTTTACTTAATCTATTTTTATAACACTGCAGTAGCCAAATCCAAGTTACCAGATACCTGCGCTCCAACATTCTGCACCACACTGATTCAAGAGATTTAATTTATGAGATGCTGCAAACTATATTTATATCTAATAAATCAATCTACTCGATATTCTCAAAGTCAAGGCCATAGGGAACTGAGAACCACAGATCTACCATTTTAAAAGCCTAAAATGTAGCCCAGAAAAGATTATGACTCTTTTTTCCTACTCAGTTTGCTCTGCCAGGTAAGAGAGTGGCCTGCTTTACTGGGTGCAGTAACACAAGTTGCTATTCTTAGTATGGAAGCCTAAGGTGTCTGCATCAATACTGGGTAGGTTTCTTCACACAAAAGGATGTGCTGGGGTACAGCTATCACACCTACAGTAACCTACACACACGTACTGTAGCTAAATTACTTCATAAAACAAATTCTTGACCATGAACATCTTTCGTGCCAAAGAACAATGTCAAATCTAACTGTGACTTTTTGAAGCGTTCCTAACAATTCAATGCCTCCAAGAAAAATAGACTCGAGAGTACTCTGACATAATGGGATTTGCCAATTAAAAGTTGTTGCCATAGAAACAAGCTTTAATATGTTCTATGAAAAAAGATGAACAGGTTATGCTTCCTCTTCAGGCATTTATGGGTTTTCTTTTCTGTTAATATGTTCTTTTCATGTGCTATGTAAAATACAATAAACTCCTTTACTCTCTAGACAATTTACCGTTTATTTTCTACAAATACAATAGATAACGGTGAGGTTTTATACTTCTTGAGACTACCCTGTAGTCACAAACCGGGAATCACCTCAGCCTTCTAGCCTCTGGAGAACAGGCCAGTTCCCCAGAAAACTGATTTCAACCAGTAAATGTTTTACAGTCATTTACATTTGAACATAAAATCCAAAAAACACAATTATAAACAAGGGTTTATCTTCTCAGGGTAAAGTTCCTGTATTCAATCAAAAATGAACACACTCTGCTTTTTAGCATTTTTTTTCGAAATTTCCATAAGTTATTTGACTAATATATCACTGCACTGTGCTGTAATTTTTTTCTAGAACTGAGCATTTTTTCCAAACAACTCTACTGGATCGATACCTTCTAAATGTCTTCAAACATTGTGCTCCTTGGAAAATAACTTAAAATGCTGTTTGAACTACTCTAAGAGACTATCATTAAAAAGGACCCTTGAAAGTTCTAAATATTCTTAATACCACATGTTAAAAAACATTTCAAGTACATCACCGAATGCTCCCAACTACCGATTCAAAAGTATAGGTTAGACTCTAGTCAGGTGACCACTGACAACCACAGGACATAATATACTGAACCCTTCTATCACTTTTTTTTTTTTGCATGGGCAGGCACCGGGAATCGAACCCGGGTCTCTGGCATGGCAGGCAAGAATTCTGCCACTGAGCCACTGTCACACTGCCCACCCCCTCTATCACTTTTATTACTGTTTTACTAAAATAGACCACAACAAGAAGGCTAGACCTAGTGCCACTAGTCTACTAGTCTTTAGATGGTAACCGAGAAAGGCAAATATTAATGTTTTGTGGAATTCTATCATGCAATTCCTGGACGGTACTCATTTCAACACCACTGTGCAAAGCAAGTGACACATTTAAAACCTGTTTTTAGAAAGGGTTAATCTATTATGATATGACTTGTTTCATTATAGATAAAATGAAGTCATTCTGTGACTGATATAAATTAAGAACTGTTTATTCCTTCATCAGTTAAAGGCAGAATTATCTATCCATCTTGTGCAAAAGGTGTTAAGTAGACCAACTAATTAATACATTAATTAGTTATACCCTTAATTATTTGGAAATAGGATGATTTGAAATCATTGAAATCCATAGAGCTTTTAACGAGGCATATTTTAAGTGAAAGGAAGTCAAAGTTAGGAAAGAGGGAGATGTTTTTAAGCACAGAAAATGATCTGAACTTAAACCTTACAAGGAAGTATCAGTTCTGTAAATGCCTTGCTGTTTCCCCTTCCCTCATTTTTCCCTGCCTTCCAACAGTATTTACTTTAGACAACCAGGACTCTTGAAAAATTTAACCTAAGAAAGGCCTACTGCAAGAAGAAAAACTATTCTTAAAAAAGGAAAAAAACGTACTTCTAAAAATATCATACGAACTCAAAAAAAAAAAAAAGAAAACAGAGTAAGACATTTGTCTTGTAAATTGCAACAAAGATGCAAATTATACCTAACATCAAACATTGCTACCATATATATAGAGTTCCCTTTCTGACATTTTCAGTAGAGATGTGCAAGCTCTTATATAACTTAAAATATATAAATAATTCTGAAAATGATGCCACAGATATTAGATCTTTCAGGCCTAAAGAGTACATTTTAAAACCATCTAATAAGCTCCATGAGAATGCCCATGCAAGAATAAAATCTGCAAGCAATACTTAAACAACTGATCAACTCCTTACCGGCCCATCTAATGGCATAAAATTTGGAATTATAAATGCCTGATGGCATAGGTCTACAAAACTAGACATTTTCAAAGCAACACAAAAGAATGTCTGTTTGAGCAAGCAAGGGTGTCATCTGCCGATTTAGGTCTCAGAATTTTAAAATCAGAAATTAGAAAACGAACATCACATATAATCTGCACCTGCCAGTGACTGTTGGAAATCGCATGCTTCAGTGCCCCTCTGTTTTGGTTCACCAGCTCGCACTGTGTCAGCCTGCCTACAAAGGATGTCAAACATTTTGGTGATAACCTATTTGTTGTTTAGTTTCTTTTTCTAAGATATGTGCTCACAGAGTATTGTCGTTACACCCACATCTGAAGTTTAATGGTTTTTAAATTGACGATGAAGTGTGGTTTTTAAAAAGAACATTACTTAAAAATCAATTTAACTTGAGTTCAGATTATTTTCAAGCTATATACATTTCATGCACAGCTTATCTTTTTCTGTAACTCTCTAACCTGGTAAAAACGTAGGAGCAACACTCGTTGGGATAAAGGGTTATTTTTTTACATGAACAAAGTTTTTTAAAAATTAGTAAGACCCTGATGTATGGATTTAAAACTATAATAATTTGTAGCTCATCCACTAAGAAGCATTTTCCATAGGCAGAGTTGCTATACCCTAAAACCCTCAAATCTCCACCCACCCCCCAACTCCGGACAAATTATACATTTTCTGAAAAACATAACATTACAAGCTTCTGCTGTACATGAATCTAATGGAGTCTGTAATAATCAAATGTAAACTATTTAAATCTTACCTTCTGAGAAAATGTTTATCACCTAGCTACCCAAATAACAAACAGGCTGCAAAGTCAAATTCTTATTTCATCTAAATAATATATATCAGACAAAATTCCCTTAATAGCAGGAATTGATTTAGGTGCTATAAGCAAAATATAGACTGCTCAATGTCCATTACATCGAAGGAGAATTTGAGGTGAATGAGGGTGAAATCAGTAATTCTTCTCATCACAGATTAAAATTTGCATCCTCCAAATTCACTGTTCTTGTTAGGTCTTATTTTTCCAACATGGCAGCAACATAGTTTCCAAGGTAAAATGACCTGGACGTGTATCACTGTACACTGCTTTCTAAAAAGGATTCACCTCTCATCCGCCCACAGTTCTTTATTCATCCATACAATGCGGAACTGCCCAGACGATTCCTCCAAAAACAACTCAACATTGATCACTCGGGAATTAGCCCCATGACAGCTACTCCCAAGAAATAACAAAACTTTGCTGATCTTGTTATAATGGATCTTTTAGACCAGCTCATCTAAAATAATATAAGGGATTCCCTACTCATGAAACAATAATTTTCTGTAACCAAAATTCCTGATCATTGCTATTTTTAGGAATACTCTCAGGCTACCTACAGTGATTACAAACTGCACTTAAGCTGTGCAGGGTCATTGCGCTGAGGCCTCTGTATGCTGTGGACTCTCTCTCCCCAGAAAAAAAAAAATGAATATTTAGAATTACATAAAGTTTCAGGGTCTTTAACCCCCACCCCCACCCCCATGAAATCCATTTCTGGACTCCTTAGGGGTTCTGTGGAGTCTGCAAGAAACTTCAGTGTAAGTGGGAATTTCAAGCTAAACCCATTGCAGTAGTCGTTACAGATGGCAGAGAACGGCTCCCTAGGTCATCTCATCTGAGCACCCAAGAGCACCGCGGTTTGCACAAAATCATTCTCTGCAATCAGGCTGAAAGTCTTTGAGTAGAGGAGGGAAAGAGATTTGAGAGAAATTCTGATGGAAAATGTGTCAAAACAAAACTCTGATACCACCCTACGCCAGAGCCCTTGTCTCATGGGCCCCTCCAGTCCAGAGATGGGAGCAAGAGGATCTCTTCCCTTCGGGAGGTGAGGCTAGAAGGATGGCCTGCTACCTCTCGGATGGAAACCACTCCTCAAAGAAGATGTTACTGGGAAATTCACTAACATGTGAGAACACCCTGCTATACATGGAGTGATATATAAAATAAAGTAGTATTACAGAACCAGAAATGCTAAAGGAAAGAATAAACTGAAGTTGGAGTCATCACTAGGAATAACCAAAACTGAATTTTAAAACAGCAAGAAAAACAAGGAGGAGTCAGCCCCTGCTAGGGCTAGCGATGCAATAAAGAGATAACAGAACAGAAGGGAACCTACCAAAGTCCTGCTTACATTCCACCATTGAGAGAAATCTCTCCAATCTGGAGAAGTATTAAAACAAGTAATACTTTGCCAAAATTGCCTGGGAATCAGACACAGCAGCATTCATGGATACATGAAGTAGTATGAAAATGAAAAACAAGCCTCTAGAGAGTTTTTAGTGCACATTCTTCTCACTTCTTTTGGATTTTCAAAGTTGCGTTTTCTCTTTCTCACTTTCGGTTACTTGAAGCTTTAAGGAAAGGGTAGAAAAACTTAGTCTACTTTACTTAAAGTAAGACTTTAAGTAAAAGTCTTACTTCCATTATCTCTCTAGTTCCTCTTGCTAACATAATATATGATTTCTCTACCTTTTGTTCCCTTTTACAAATTTTAAATGACCTAACGCATCAGAGCAAGGAACTAGGATTCTATCGCAGATTCATAATGCGCTCTTATATTTATGATTTTACATCATGACTTTAGGAAAGAAACATGTTTCCTTTGCCCTATTTAAAAAAAAAAAAAGTCTGAGTGGCACTGGGCATAATTAGTGCCTAAGGCAAACAGGGTGAGAGGGGTCAGCTAGTTTTCCATTTGGTTCTCTCTACTGCCAACTGGGTTTAAAGGCAAACTATTTCATACTTATATTTGCTTACTTGGTTAAACATTACCTCCTCTGCTTACTAAAGTCTAAATATACCTTCCTTGGGGTAACTAAGGAGTGTGTTATGACTACTTAGTTACACTAAGATTGTTTCCAAATCAATTGACAAATAGACCAAACACTTATTACATTCCTAGCCTCAGAAATATGATTCCTGAACTGAAGCAGGTTAGGATGTCAAAAGAGGAGTTGAAAAACAAAGTAATGACTCAATCAAACAATTATGCAATATCAAATAACTCAATCCTACAAATTCTTTGAATTGATCACTTTAAAACTGAATCAACCTAAGCAGTTTAGAGAAACACAAACTTTTAGTTCTTTCTCACCTACTAAGTTACAAAACTAAACTATATAAACACTTTTAATCAGAGAGATACAGAAACCCATGTGGAAATTAAGGTTTATGAATGAAAAGAACAATTATTTGCATATTAAATTAGGACCAATTTTCATAGAATTTTGAAAGTTGAAAAGAAACAAAAATAAATTTCGCTAACAAGGGAATATACTAGGTCAGCAGGAGAATGAATTTTTCTGATAAATGATTTTCCAGTTAACAAGACAGAACACATTTCCCTAATCTGCTATATTTCAATAAGTAAATATTGAATAAAATAAAATATATATAATAATAAAAATATATCTATCTTTTAATGTTGTTTTAAAAGTTTAAATATTCAAACTGTAAACATGGTTTCTTTGTTTTTTTCACAAAATAGTGTGCATTTATGGCTACAGTTTGTTTTAATTTTATTTTCTAGCAAGTAAAGACACGTTCTAGTTCAATCTGTCCTGGGCCTTTTCTACCACTTGCATAAAGCATACAGAAATTGTTCTAGCAAGGAAACAAAAACTTCTGCTGCCTTCATATATACCCATATTCACATACATTTCTCCAAACCTAATGTGTTCATCTTTCTATTTAGGTTTTGCTGCAATTAATTTTGAATGTGGGCAAGGTTTAATACTGCCTTTTATGTAAAGTAAAACTTCTTATAATGAAAACATCTATTTAAAAAGTCTACTTGGGAAAAGACGACATTCAGATTTGTCTAAAAATTAGGAAGTATTTCCTGAAAGTCGAGTCAGTTTATTTGGGCCCCCAGCCCCCAGATTTATTTTACTGTGTACTTCTCAAATGCTACAAGACCTTGCTATTAATAAAAACAAACGCAAATATCTTTTAAAAACTTGGAATTTTCCTGGAGTGATCAAATGTCCTAAAAATGATCATGGTGATAAATACACAACTATGTGATGATATTGTGAGCCACTGATTGCATACTTTGGATGGACGGTATCTTTGTGAAGATATCTCAATACAAATGGTTTTTAAAAAAAACTCAGAATTGGCTTGTGGATGTTTTGATTATTCAAAGACTCTGCCTGCGTAATGAAAACAAACAAAAAATACATCAATATTCAGAGAGGAAATACAGTAACTCAGTCTTTTAGATAAATATGCAATCGTACTTTCACATTTGAAGCATGTAAACATGAATGAGTACAAAATAAACCCAATACATGAAAAAGCATAAAAGCAAGGTTGAAATATATATATCCTGTGAAAATGTGATTAACACCCATGTGAAGGATTTGATAAAATATTTTAAGGTATCTGAAATCTTACTTAAATAGCCAAGGTTTCGGGGGTAAGAATGATGAGGCAAAGCTATAAAAACCCTTAGATGCTTATACCTAGTAATCAATTAATACTCTGAATGTTTTTCCTTCCCTCTATCATCTCCTTCCTTTCGCTTCTATTTCATTCCCTCTATCTTGTCCATTCCCTCTATTTTGTCCTTCCTTTCGCTTCTCTCTGGCTTAATGCCATATGGACCTAAGGATAAACTCTGAGTCTGGCTGCAAGGAAAGAGGTTCAAGCAATTTGGAAGCTCAGGAGAGTGCCAATTCCTCAAATAACTCCACTTTCTTTCTTCCTCTAATTATTTCAGGTGCTGAATTTTAGGCATTCAAGTACCAATATGTTCTGACTGTTCGTGTTGGAGTTTGGATTTTGTGGATATCTCCAATTTTCTATGCTTTATCATGTGTCTGTTAAACTTCATGTCTTTAAGAAAAGGAGATTTCTCAAACACAGAGAATATAGCAGGTGATGAATAGTGAAGAAAGCTTTCCTGATCACAAGGGTATATAACCTGAAATGTCCTACCACAAACAACGGCATAAACTATTCATACCTTTAAAACCTTAAGAAGAGATTCTCTGTGAATTGATATTAACTCATCTAGACTAACAGTAGCAGACATGTGCTGGTAGGCTCTGTTTTACTTTTAGAAATTATATCTATTTAGAATGCCTTCAAGTGCCTTATAATGTAACTATACTATGTCATTATTCTCAGTCATCCCGAGAAAATTGGAGTCTCTGACCTCATTCAGATGGAATAGAGGCAGGGACATTTAAACTATCTTTCAACTAAGTCTTCACCTGAACCCTTGATCCCCCTCCCCCCCCCAAATAAATAAAACAATAAAAATAACCCATCCCTAAACAAAACAAAACAAGAACCCTCAAACAATAATGAAATAATGAAACAAAAAACCCTACGACAATCTCATGGTTCTTTAGCCCTTATTTGCAGCAATCATTAAATGTCATTTAGGCAATCTGTGTTACAATAAATTCAATAATGACAATTCTGAGCGATTTGGAAAGGTCCCAAGAAAAGGAAACTACAGCTTGCCCAAAATCTAAAGTACAATCAAAACAATAGTTTGAAAGAAAAGCTGAAATGATTTTAATATTTGAGCCTGCAAGAAAAGCAGCTATGTACCCACAGGTGACTCAAAAGGGTAAATGCTCTCAAGTAACTACTTTATTTAATAATCATTGGTTGGCAGAAAATTACATATTTTGATAAAATTTTTCAAACTAATCACATTCACAGTTAGGAGAAAGCTAAGTGTATAGGGATTTCTGCTTAAGTGCAGATTCCGTCAATTTGTTACAACACTCAAAAGGTCAGTGGTAACATCTAATATAACAAGTCTTTAATTCTCATTGTTTCCGACCTAGTTTTAAGTTATTCAGTACATGATAAACATGCAGGAGAATCACAATATAAGTCACAATATAGGTGATAATGAGTGTTCAATCTACTGCAAACATACATTTTTAAAACCTCTTTCCCAATAGTGGTATAATATAGTACACTGGATATGCTTTCTTGACATCATTACAATTATGAAAAGCCTTGAAAGATTTTAAAGAGGGTGTTTTCCAAGGAAAAAGCAATGATTTAAACGTTTCAAATATTTTTTGCAAAAAGCTGTCTAGTTATTACATAAATATGAGGAAGGAATAAATTATTAAATATCTAAATAAACTCAGAGAGCTAACAGTATCTAAAAATGTTTGCATAGATATTATACCTATTTCATAACAAGAGTGTAATGGATTATAGTAAAATACTATACATCATAAAATGTGAATTTAGTTATCATAAAGAAACCAATTAAAATTGACAAATAATATAGGGTCAAGTTCACTACTACGTCTCATTTGGACAGCTACAGCATAGCTGAAATAGTCCTAATACTCTGTGATTGTGCCCATAACTGGGCAGCTATACATTTTATTAGGCAACAGATTAAGTAATGCGATTGTTTTATCCTAGATGTTTAGGATCAACTGGTAGAACACAGTTGATTTAATCATCGTTAAAAAATTCTAAACAAGTAACTGTCAAATTTACTTATGTGTGTCACAATACAGGTTTTTCATCCCATTAATAATTTGGTTTTGCACACACAATGACAGCTAACATTTATTATACATATAATGTGTGCTAGGCAGTGTTCTAAGTGCTTCACACATTTTTGCTCATTTAAGACCTTGTAAGGCTAGGTGATATCCACTAATATTATCCACAAATAACTGATGATGAAAAACAGAGAGGTTAAGTAATTTGTCAATGGTCACACTGCTGATAAAGGGAGGTGTCATGGTGTGAACTCCTTATCTCAGGCTCAGTAATCACTCTACTGGCCCGTAGTGATGCTGCCTCTTCTGTGCTATTCTACAGGTTCAAGTCTCTGCAGGCAATTCAGAAAGAGAGCAAAAGTAGTTTCAAATTAACCCAGATTTACAGACCCACGAAAGAACAAGAACCAGGTCAAACCAATGGGAAGTGCATCATACTAGAGCATAAGTTTATTAAGTGAAGTAAAATGTCACCTTATCAAAAATGAAGACTCACCTAGCAGAGAGGAAAGAGTAAAACCATCACTAACAGCTTCGTGCGCACAATGAAAATCTTTCAACTACTCAGAATCCCTTCACTGCTGTATTTTCCTCACTGCCATGGTTTTTCACTTTAGTTCTGATTTTTAATTAAAGTAACAGGAAGTTAGCATGTGAGTCACTGACCACAACCTACACTCCATATTGCCTTTTGGGTCAAGGGGTAAAAAGAAGAAAAGGGAAGCTAAAGGAAAAGAGGAAGTGAGGAACAGAAGGGAAAATAAGCAGGAAAAGATGGGGGAACTGAAGCTGCATGTGGACCCCAGAGTTGAAGGGTCGAACTCGAGCTGCTCAAGAAGATTTCCAGTGTCCTAGATCATCTGCTACGAGATGGACTGGGGACAAACGACACGATGTTTCTGCATTCTTTACAGCTGACTCTTATTCCTTTTAAAACACTATTAGCTAACAAAGTTGTTATTTTAGATTTCTTGGGCCTTGGCTCTCCCCTGGGCTAGAGCTAATATATGACCATCTACATGACAATCTGACAAATGGAAAGTTTCCAACAACTATTACTCAGCAAGTCTTATCCACCAAAAACATCTCATTCTGTTTCTAAAACAGCTTCGTATTTCACGTATGAAGCACAAAAAAAACAGCACTTTCAAAGAACCTCTAATTTAAGAGACCTGATCACTGGAGGCAGAATCCTATCATCTTATTAGTCAAAAGATGAAATAATAGAGATAAATCATTAAAATGCAATTCAATTTATATCCCTTCAAGACAAAATGTGAGAATATTTCTAAGACACTTGAGTCAAACACTTGTCAACATCTAAAAAATTCCAGAGAATATAATCCTTTCTTTAAAACACTAAATTTTAACTGTTAAATATTTTAAGCATTAATTTTTTTTAAAAGTCTCCGAAACTGAAGTAAAACTTCTTTTGTAAAATATAATTTCACATTGTATTTTAAACTATTAATTTTATGAAATACTGGTATGTCCTATACCTAGAACAGCCTGACAGTTGGAGATTTGAGTAGAGATCTATCATGAAACAAAAATATATATCCAGATAATTAAGGACACAGATTTTCTGAAGCCTAAGGAAAAATAAATGTGATTAATATTGCACTGAAATATTTCTCATCCTTGTTAAAGTATATAATCCTATTAACTTGTTGGAAAATATTCTTTTCAGAATCTTGGGTAAATATACAAGAAATCTAAGTAAAAGGCCTGCCTATATTATTATAATTATTATTTATCTTTATGAATTCATAACCCAGGATGATGTATATATTTGTATTCATAATTCATTGGCAATCAGTGATGTTTATCTTAACTGATCATCTACATATTTAGTACCTTTATGATTCCAATGGAATTAATCTTCAATTCAACACAATTCATTGTGAGAATAGCTACAAAGAGATTGCCAAGAGAATCCCTTTAGCATCAATTTTTATTTGAGGAAGGGACAACATTTCTTTTTGGGCAAATCAACTGGCAATCTTTGCAGAATTACAACTATATTCAAAAGGAGCTCCTGACCTCAACTTCCTATCACATCCGTCTTATAAGACATCTTCTTTGCCT
Source organism: Myrmecophaga tridactyla (assembly GCA_004026745.1). Taxonomy (NCBI): domain Eukaryota; kingdom Metazoa; phylum Chordata; class Mammalia; order Pilosa; family Myrmecophagidae; genus Myrmecophaga; species Myrmecophaga tridactyla. The sequence goes on from PVIY010014595.1 coordinate 22,928, forward strand.
TATAAAAAAAATGCAAGAATAACTAATACAGATTCCAAGAAATAACACGATGAAATCAACTCTTCTCTGCCTATGAGAAAAATCATGACTTGCACTTAACAAATCCTTTTTGGACCTCTGAGAATGCAAAAGGATCTGTGCAGGCAGTCAGCAGGGGACATGGCATGGCAATTTATATCTGCCTAGTTAACAGTTCAAACACCCCTGAGGCCTTCATCTACCTTTCCAATTATTTTTTTCACGTTCAGATCCATACCGAACACTTTATTTTTGTTTGGTAAATCTTACCTAGATTATTCCACAAGCAACTCATTCATTTTACTTTCCTGACAATCACATCCTGCCTACTTGCAGTCTGCTACCTTTGACTCCCAGTTGACACCCTGGTTTGAATGGTCATGTCCTATGAGGGAAATACCAGGGCACATCTGTCACCTTTATGGTTTAAGCAACTGCTGTGTTGCCACTTAATGATTTATAGTAGAGCTGGGGAATGACTACTTGCAGTGCTGCTAGGAGACGCTGGTGGCTGACACTGCTGATTACAGAAAGTGGTACAGACGTTTTCCAGCTGAAGATGCCTCAGAGCGTTTTGTTTTCATTGGGTCATTGCACAAGTCCACTTTCCAAAACAATTCACTCACCCCTCCACCAATAAAATTCTGGTCTTTCTTTGGACTTTTAAAAATTGGATAATATGCAAATAATAAATCAGTCCATGGTAAATTTAAAACAAGAGCTGATTTTATAAATGCTCTCTCTGCAACTAGGCTATTTCCCCCTCCAAATTTATAGTTGTTTTCAAGTTTAAACACTTCTAAAGAAGAAAAGAAAACGGGGCTTTATTTTTAAAAAAGTCTTTATATGTAAGAGATACATATTAGAACATTTATACAAGAAATGATACAGCATTTAAGATTTGTTTTAAAATATTTCAGTCTACCCAGAAATGGGATGAAAGAAGCAATAAGATCAGCAAATATTGAAAATTGTTGACATTGGATTATGGGTATATTATACTATTCTCTCCACTTCTGTGTATGTCTGAAAAACTCCATTTAGAAAACTTACTTTAAAAATATGGAACATGGAATAACCACTTTTCCTAGCTCAGCTAATCATTTAACATGAGGGGCAAATATAAACTACGTCTAATATATTTTCCCTTAGAATTAAATCTTTGATTATTTGAGGTAAATATGTAATTCATTCCCAATACACTATGGAATTATGAACACTATTATTTTATTCTATCTTTGCTACATTTATCAGTAGATATAAGTAGATACTAATACCCTGAAAACTATTACTTCACTGTTAATTAAATGCAAATCAATGAATAGTATTTAGGGAAAATCTGCCTTAACAATTCACCATCCAAAATAACTGACCTTAGTAAGCAATAAATTTGATGTCCTTCATTTTCATAATGAATAATACAACAACAAAGGATGACTATGACATTCAGAAGCTTACTCACTTTCCTAATTGGATGCAATATTTGTTTTTCTTTATGCCTGTCGTATTTAGTCTTGCACCTGTTATAATCTATCCTTCGCCCAATTGGATCCATTTCCAAAATGTGACACTAAACTGAAAGATTCCTTCATTAATCTTCCAACATGGACCACTTAAAAATAAGTGGAGCATTATAGCCTAATTCAGTTAAATTTTCCATAGCATCTACATTCAAATGGAAGTGTATCTGCCCCCTTATTAGGTGCTGAGAACGTGACATTATATTCTACAGAACTCAGCGAGATGATTCACAGCAAAATAAGGCCAAAAAAATGGATTGAAATAGAATAAAATTAAGCCCTCTAAAAATCAACTAGTAAACATTACACATGATTAAAGATTTTCTCTAAAAATTATGTCTAGAAATCAGAGATATATTGGTCTTTAAGATAAGAATAAGCCACTTCGAACAGTAATTAAATTCAAGTTTAGAAAGCTGTTACTCAGTATTCAAACAGCAAGAAATCCTGTGGCTATGATTACGAGCCCAGTTAACAGCTTTTCAGCTCTACTGTGATCATTGAGACTACTCTTGTTTCTTTTGTTTTTTTTAATTTTGCAGTTAATAAACCATGGACTCTCAAAATTGGAATAGAATTTAGGAATAACGTCAAGTCATCCACCCTCATCTTGTAGATGAAAAAAGGAAGATTTGCAATGTCAGGTTTGCCTTCTCCGAGGTTGTAGCAAATTTAGCACTCAGACATCTTATACAAGCTGCTTTATCTGTAGTTTTGAAAAGTTTCCTTCATATCTGTGAGCCCCCAAAATTCTAATTTCTGCCATTTTATTTATACCGTATATAAATTCACCCCCCAACACATACACCTCTTCCCCTTTTGAGCTAATAGTAATATTTCAGAAGAGAAAAAATCCCTTGAAATCTTAAAATTTCTGAAGAAAATATTGGGTAAATGTTTAGTCTTTTAAAAGATGCTGAACAGAACTTTATGATTAAAATAATAGTTCTTTTTAAAACAACTTCATGGCCATATTAGTTGTTTATAAATGCTCTTGAGACACAAAGTAAAATTAAACAGTGCTTCTCAAATCCAGTTTCAGCTATGAGATTTGGGGGCGAGGGGCAGGGGGCGGATAAATTACCTGTTTAACATCTCCAACTTAACCTCCAGTACATTTCTTTTGCAACCTCTATGCTAGCTAGGGAAGATATTAACTGAGTTTAAGGTCTCTGTTATATTCACCCAATTTCAGGTATCAAAATTTAGAAAAGGGCTTAGAACTCCAAACAAAAGGAATCATGACAATATGAATAAGTGAGTTGTGTCAGCTTGCAGTGAAGCAATGTACAAATAACAAACATTCAACCACTGAGTTTTTTTGTTTGCCTGGACCTGAAGAGGAAAGTTGTGTGATAACTTTTAACTCATTTAATTAAGGGATAAAAGAGACTATGAAATTATAACATACTTTTTTTCTGGGGAGGGGGGAGTACATGTCCATTTTACATTCAAACTTCACAAACTGCTGAATAGTACAGTTCAAGGATTCTTCTTAGGAAATTTTCCACAGTATACATTCTTGAGGTGAGGTGTTAATTCACTGAAGATACGATACAAATCTATTTCAAATTTCTAGCATAGTTAGATGTCTCTAAATAACCCACCCACAGCCATCCTAAGTTTGGCAGTGTAGATTTAATGACTGGTATCATCTAAAGGGCTTCCCAAAGAAGAGATGAGTTATAAAATATAGAAAGCAGTGTGATGGATGACAGCTCAGCGCTGAAGTGAAGCAATCCACTTCCACAGAGTTTCTCGCATATTTGTAACCAAAGTCCCAACATGGACTGCCTGGAACTCATTTAAAACTTCAAAAGCGTTATGGCAAGAAATAAGCAGGCATATCACAAAATAACAAATTGGATTCCTTTTCACTGTTATAATAACAGAACTACTCTCTAATCTTTTGCAACCTCTCTCTCACCACATCTGGCTGACCAACTCCTTTCCAAGTTAGAGGCTCTTTTCAAAACTTGGCATTACTAGTTCAAAATATTTTATAGGAAGCAAAATCATGTAAACAGTTCAGGGTTTGGAAAACCATCTGAACCAATAAATTCGTCCAAAGATATTTATATTTTCCTTCCAAAATGAAACTGCTCACTAAAGGTCAGTTTGGGACCTAAATATGTAGTGCAGTTCGGCTTTTGTTTTGTAATTCAAAGGATGTACCTGATTAATACAATCTGGGATAGCAGATGGGTTTGACTTCCACAGCAGCTCTGATCGAAGGTGGATTTCTGGAATGATAGCAGGTGTGTAATGGATTTATCCTCTCTGAGCTGAACCAAGTTGGACATATTCTAGACATATAAGAGTGTGTAGTATTTTACTAAATATTACAAAGGGTACACTGTCTCCTTACAAGTGATCTTTTGCTGAGAAAACAAAAACACAAAGTTATTGTAAGTCACACTATAGTTACATTGTGTACAGCTGTCTCTTGTCATCAGGAATTTTAAATATTAATGTAGAACTGGTAAACAAGAATGATACTGCAGTTTCTATATATTTAACAGCTTAAGTGACCAATCCTATCCCAATGGTTGTGAATGAGAATAAGGGCATCTTGAGTTTATAACATATTAATCAAATTTTGAGTACTGAAATAAATATATACCGGGCCAATATTACCTTGATGGAAAAGGTTTAAATGGAACCCATAATATTATAGCATTAATATGAAGATTAATACTAGCTAATGTATCAACACATTTATGTTTGTTGAATAAATCAAGTAAAGAAAGGGTTGGAGCATTCTGATTCAATTTCTTGTTCTGATAGTAACTGACTCTATGACCTTCATTTAGGCATTTGATTCTCAGTTTCATCTCTAAAATGCGCTAATACAGCTAAAAATGAGATGTTTTACAGAATGAATGAAATCACACACCATAATTCCTGGCATATTGTCACTGCTCAGTAAATGCTTACTGAAAGGAAGGAAAAGAGATGGTTTACTAGAAACTGTTAAATAATGGGCTAGGACAGAAATTAGCTTTGCTGGTCTTATTTCTTTATCTGTCACCTTCATCTTTCTCTTCTTTGAAACTTAATTGTCTTCTACGAATTTAACTGTAAGAAATCTAATACCTCTACTCAACCTAATGATCATAGCATACAGTCCCTGCTAAATTATTACCACAGCATATAGTGCCCTGGTGTCTTGCGGCTCCACCTATAAACTTAATGTTGAGTTCACAATATTTTAGAATAAAGGTTAGGGTCTATGTGTGCTGGATCTGTATAAATTCCATAATAACTTACATTTATATCCCTTAATGCTATTTTCAGAGGCTAATAATAGCATATTTCTAAAGTGAACAATTCTAGAAAAAACACTAAATTTAGTGATTAAAAAATAAAATTCTAAAACATCTATTTCATTAGATGCACATTTCTGTGATTTAGTCTCATGCTTCTCTATCTTAATTTTGTAACTCTGGAAACTACATGTACATTGATTTAGACGATTCTATGGGTATTTCAGATTTCTTCATTTTATGAAATATTCCCTAAAACTGAGCACTTAGCAAGGTACCAAAACGTGATAAATTTGTGGAATGCATGAGAATATATTTGAGGAACGAATATAAGTAATTAGCCCATTGGAAGGTTAGTTGAACCACTTTTTAAATTTTACATTGACCCTTAATTCTATGTTTCTTAAGCAGGGTCAATTTTGCCCACCAGGGGATATTTGACAGTGTTTGATTGTCACAACCCGGCAGAGGGTAGGGAGCCCTACTGGCAGCGAGTGGATAAGGAAGAGGGATGCTGCGCAGTGCCTTACTCCTACACAGGAACGCTCCCTGCAGCAAGTATTTATTGACTCAACAATGTTAATAGTATTGAGACTGAGAAACCATGGTCCACCTGGAGGTCAATTTAATAGCTTAAAACATTCAAAAACCAAATTAATAAACTTTGGGGGATATGAATCTTAAAGTAAGAGCTATGCTATCTGATTGTGTGTAGGAGTTTACAAAAAAACACAATATGCTAAATTTTAACAGAATAGAACAAAAATAACGATTGTTTTTTGTATGCTGTATGGTGGGGGGTCACATTTCATTATTTTTCCCTGTGAGTATCTCCTTATTGCAGCACCATTTGCTGAATTTTTGTTTTAGGTTTTTCATTTGTTTGTTTGCTTGTTTGTTTGGTTTTTAGGAAGTGCATGGGCCGGGAATCGAACCTGGGTCTCCCCGCATGGCAGGTGAGAATTCTACCACTAAACTACCCTTGCACCCCCAAAGATGACGATTTTTTATTCTATCTCATACATTTTAACCATCTGTACAAGCGACCCGTACTAATGCCGTCTCTGACATGATCCCCAGAGGCGGCTGCTCTTGCCAGCGGATCTGCACTGCAGAGCACACAAGAGAACTGAAATGCTGGGAGCAATGGGTGCTTTGTCAGGGCTGCTGCAATCTGCAAGTCAATCAGGCTTAATTGGTCCAATAAACAAAAACATTACATCAATTATGAAATCTCCAGAATCACTGTCATGTTTTCATTGATTAATACCTACTCATTTACTCAACAGAAAGATTTTTGCAGCAAGAAATAAAATACTTAAAATGACATCCAGTACCCTACAAATCCAGGTGTCTAATAATAGCAACTCTTTCTTCATTTTTTTTCCCCAGCAATATTAGCTACAGAGACTACCAATTCTTGGCTGTGAGCAAAACATTTTTTTAATCTTAGATTTAATTATCTTTGAAGAAAATGCTGAAAAGAAAATAAAATTGTTTCTTGGGGAAGATAAATTGGTCTTGGCATCAATAATTCGGTTAATTTATTATGTGCACAATAATTACCTAAACCTACCTTTGAATCACTTCTAATATTTGAATTAGCTCCCACTAAAGCAATTCTTAACTTCCCTAAATTAAAAATATTAAGCTCTATCCTTTTCAGCATTTTTTTTCAGGTTAAGCATATTAAAATACAAGTCTGGTATCTATCTCCATTTTGTCTGAATCATCCAATGTTTCCCACAGCTTTCTCAGTAAAGTTGAAACTGTTTAGCTGAACTCACAAAGTCCCTCAAAACTTGGTCTTTGGTCCCCTGTCCTGAGCCTTCCTTTTTCTCACAACTGTCCCTTTGCAATTTTCACTCTAGTCATATCAAAATCTGGGCCATTCCTGGAACTCACCGAACTATTTCATGCTTATTCGACTTGAAATAAGCTGAAGGATTGGTTTCAAATGTGCTCTCACTCTTTATCTGCCTGGTTAATTCCAACTTGCCCTCCAAATTGCTACTCTAGCATTGCCAGGATATACTCCAAAGGCATCCTCCAACCATCCCCTCCCCCATTTCCATAGTACCCAATGGCTCTCTGCCAATGATAAATCCAACTGTATGCTTTGATGAGCTTCTCTTTCCCCTATTCTTAAAGGGAAAGAGGCCTCAACTAACCCTACCCAGAGCCTCTGGAAGTAACTGGCACAAAGCAGATTATAAACGTTGGTAACTGAATAAACGAATCAATAAATTTTTCAATAAAATAAATGATAGTACTTTCATAGATAGATCTGGGTTTCTGCATTCCCCTTCTCCATTTACAGTAGTAACATTTTACACCTCTTCTTATAGTCTAATCATCATGGATTATACACATCTCTAATCAGGCTGACTACTCATTGGAATCCTCAAGGTTCAACTTCAGTGTGTAATACATGCTAGGTATTTAAAAAAAAATTTGATGAATGAATGAATCAGGAAATAAATCTTCAAAAATTATTGAGTATAATCAATCTAAGGACAGCAGGACCTGGGTAAAGGGGACTAATAAAAGGAGTGGGTATATGCAACTTATTTCTTTCAATGATTCAGAAAAAAATGTGTCTGGATACATATACCAATATATACATATGCAAAAGTTAATTGGCAAACCTATTTGAATAGTAAATGGGTTATTTATCACACTCGCGTTTTAAATTTTGGTTGGGTTTTAAATTTTTCAAAATAAAAATGGGGGAGGGATGCCATCGACAAAAGGATGAGCATACTGACATGGGAACCTAAAAGGAGAGGCACAGAAGAGAGGCCCCTAGTTCAGCCTGGGGAGCAGAGAAGGACAATTCGAGAAAGGAGGATTCCTGAGATGAGCTTTGACAAATAGATAGGGGCAGGAGATGGGAGAAGGGAAGGGGGTTGGTTTCAGGAGGAGCAAAAGACCTAAACCATAAGGGCAGGGGAGGATTTGTTCATATTGGATTCTTTCAATTTTAAAAAGGTTAAAAGTTTATATTAGCATTACCAGAGATAATTATTGGATAGATGTAAGATTTTTTGGCCAATATCAATACTCATAACCACTAGGGTTTAGGGTATGGGTGTGAAGTTTTTGTGTTGATGGGCATTCCACCAGAGCTGCTTTTGGTTCAAATGAATGTAAAAGAGATATTTGCGGTAGGAGGTGAGGGTAGAAACAACAATCTGGCCCTCTCCCACGGACCCCATTACATTTGTGATTACGGCATGTTAATTTCATAGGTTAAATGTATGAATTTTCTTTCATATATATTTGGGAAACTGCACAAGCATACACATACAAACGCACAATACAATATACAGACATGCACACATACCCACATACACATTTTTGGAATAAAGAACAAAAGTAATTTCATTTTTATGATTTTAAGAAATAAAAAGAAAATCATCTTTCTACAATAAAGTTCTGAAGGGTATAGCACTGTTGTGTTGCATAGAAATAATTTCAATCTACCAGGTAATATATGCTTCAAGACAAATGTCTTGTCAAAGGTTCCACTTATCCTAAACAAGAAATCATGAATGATTGAACTTCCAATCCAGGGCACCTTTTAAGGGTATATCTTGTCAGGCAGACCTGGATCATAAGTAGTTTCCTCGCCTCTGTGCACATTCTTGGATTCAGTTGTTTCTTCTATGGAGCAGATCCTAGTCAAAATATTTTATAAAAACCAATAGGCTCACCTCACAATAATTTAGTACTGTTATGGGCACATAAAAACTGTGAAGGGCACGAAATCTAATCAATCTCCGGAAAGAACAAGGTAATAAATTCTTTGTACAGTCTTTATATTTCACAAAGTGTGCTGAAAGATCAGTTTACTTTAGTTTTAGACTCTAAAAAAATTGCATCTGAACATAGAAACATAAGTCAGGGAGACTGGTTTTTCCTAGCACACATTTTAATGATTCAGAAGAGGGTTTCATAAAACTGTGAAAACTGATTCTTGCCTTATGATTATCACCAAACCATGCTGTTCTGCTACGCTGGATTACCAGGAACATAATTTAAATGAAAGCAAAGTTTTTCTACTTTGCACCATCCTTCCCATGAGAAACAAAGTGTCATGAAAATGAAGCCAGAGGCAATTCTGTGTATCTCACACACATACACAAAAAGGCAGACTCTTCTCTTCTTTGCTGGGTTATTGGAGCTGCTGGCCACGCCTGTTATTGCTGCTTATCAATTCACTTGGTACAACAGGTGCTGCACTAAAGGAACAAGCTGCAGTGACTCACTTGGCTTCTGAGATGACTCAAGCCAACAAATGGAAACAATGCATGATATCTTGTACTGCTTCCCCACTCTGTGATTTTGATGAAATCTATGAGAATATGGAAATGGGCTGGAAGCAAATGAAATAATTCTGGGGGAGGAAGTCACATTTAGTGGATAAATTTCATAATAAACTCGTTTTGAAATGTTATTCTTCACTAGGGTGAATACTGATTTTCAGTATATTTGTCTAAATTTTGGTCTATTTCTGATAATATAGTTTAGCCCAGCAGCATCACATCCTTTGAGTTAAAGGTTGTATTTTTCTAATTAAGTGCTCATTTGACAGTGCCTGAGTCAAGAAAATAACATCTGGAAAAAACAGTTAATTGCACAATCTTATAAAACTGAAGTGATTATAATCTTTAGAATAGCTTAAATAATGTGCGCTTAAATATGGTATGCTAAAGCTAACTGTGAATTTAGCCTTAATTTCCAAGATTATCAAATACATTGTAATCAAACAAATTTAAAATATTTTGCTCCATTTTTTTAATCAATGTCAAACTATATTCACTCTCTAGTTCTTATTTTTGTCCAAAATTTAAATATTTATGTCATCAATGACATAATCCTTGAGAATTAAATTTGTAAAGTGAGATTAAACTGGGCACAAGCATGGCTCCATGACATTTGTATATGCTAGCTCATTTAATCCTCACAACACTGTAAGAAAGTGACTGTTACTGCCAAGTTCACCCAGGTGAGGTCCAGCTGATATCTGACCCAGGAAACCAGGCTCTGGCGTAAAAGCACCAAGTCATGTTGCTATTTTACCTTGCAGGCACTTGGGAAGGGATTGGATCTTACTCATTTTTTATTTTATTATTTCATTTAGTTGCCTGCCATTTTTTTGCTAAAAAAAAAAAAAAATTGAGCGCCTAAATAAATGCCAGGCTAGAGAATTGTAATGATGAATAATATAGAATTTCTGCCTTTCAGAAGCTGCCAAGTCTGGTGAGGAGAGTAAACTTTTAAAGAAATAATTAAAATTGACTGAGGAAATGGCTGAAAATGCTAGATAAAATTTCTATAGGAGCAAAACTCAAGTCATTTGAAACTCTGTAACTCCCATTTTCCTCATTTATAAAATGGGCATAAATGACAAGAATTTATTTCTGAAAAGAAATAATAATTCCCAAACCATGATTAAATATGTCAATTTGTTACTAACTTCTCTTATAAAGCATACGTACTTACACACTATGTAAATGGAGGGCTGTGAGGCAGACATTTCCTCCATGTGGTAAAAATTGTAAAAGTACAGTGAAAAAAAATGGGAATATGAAACTCCAATTTAGGAGATTTGCTTCATGATTTTAAAGAACAAAGAGACCCTGAGTACAGAACTAAGCTGTGGAAACCATTTGTAGTTCATTCATTAATTTGTATGATCCTCAAACTTAAGCACATAATATTTTAATAGCAAAGCACTGACTTCTGTGTAATGCAACTATAACACAGCATGAAAAATTTAATCCATTCATCATTAAAGCTTCATATTGTACATGTTGGCAAGAAATCAAGAGTAAAAGCTAGTTTTCAGTTCCCAATCAGCTGCCTGGTTCTCAATTGCACCTTTATTAGTGATTTTGTCTATTGTCTACAACTTTTTCCTCAAATGAAATCTATATCTAGATTCAAATTATCTATTCCATTCAAACTGATGGACTAAGTTTTTTTTTCTTTTTTAGTTTACTTTTTTCCCCCTTTTAGTTCTTACCTGTTTGGACTAAGTTTTAATTTTCTTTAAGAGGCTCCTACTGTTTACCCTAAGATGTAAATTGCATGATTTCATATTGATTTGTCTCCTTTTCCCTAATAACCTCATCAATCTTTATGCCATAGGCTAGGTGCTCCTAAGCATGGGACAACTTCCACAAGCGAGTTTCAAGGATTCCATGAGCACCTGAATTTCCCTGCCAGTTTTTAGAGTTATATGTTGATGATATGCATTCTCGCAGAAAGTTTTGTATAGCTTCTATCAGGTTCTCAAAATGGACCATAAGCCAAAAAAAGATTAGTATCTACTGGGACAGACTCATCTCAGTAATTAATATGCCTGCAAAATGCTGAGGAGTCAATAAAATAGCTGTGGAATTAATTCATGTTTTATACTTGAATTCACCCAATGGCCTCAACCTCTAGCCTATGCCCTTCCCTCACCCTGGAAAACTAAGCATATAAAATAGGAAAGAAAATACCTAGCGGCAGCATTAATTTCTATGTACTGCTTCTGGTATCTTCAGTACCTCCAAAGACCTTTTCAGCCTCTGTTGCAATTAAGTTGATGCCATATGACTAATTCTAGCCAAGGGACCCTGAACAGAAAGGGCAGGTTTGACTCTCAGGAAAGGAGGACTAGAATATCATGTTCTCCTACCACATTTCACTGGCCCAGCCTCAGCAATCTTGGAAGTCACATGCTGCAGGAGGCTGAGGCAGGCTAAGTTAGATCCCTATGCCGCTGGATGAGTGTGTGTGCGTCAACCTCATATGCGCAAGAAACAAACCTTTGTTGGCTGAGCTACTGAGACTTGTTTGTTATCTGATTACAGCCTATGCTGATATCCTAGTATTAAAATACATCACTCAGACATAATTTAAATATGTCTCCTGCTTTAGTAAAAATAGGGTATTTACCACGAGTGTTATTTCTATATTCTTGTAAGTGATTCATTAAACTATACTTAAGTTTATTTAATAGCCTACTACACAATCCAAAAAGTTATCTCCATGCATCTGCCTAATGAGACAGAACTAGACAGTAGCACAAAACGAAACAAAAGCCAAGTGTCTATGCAGGTGGTTAGTCAAGCAACATTAAAAAGCATTTACACAATGGTACCAGCCACTGTGGGTGCAATGGTCACAGTCCCTGTTGTATCCCTGGGGAGTCAAACCAGTTAACAATTAGAAAGGAGCCCAGTGTAGGGTGCTAAGGGCACAACTCCTACAGCCTGGAGGTGGGAAGGGAAGGCCAAAAGAAGGCTTCCCAGAGGAGCTAACTTTGAGGTTGAGCCTAGAAGTATGGGAAGCTGTCAATTAAGAAAACAGGGTTGGAGTGGTTTTTTGAGAAGAGGGAACGGTGTGAAGGCAGGAACGAGACAGCAAGAAGCCTAAAAAACTCCAACAAGATTGGAGAAGAGTCTACCTAGTCATTCCAGGTGGCTCTGGAACGGTGGGTCAGGATGAAATTATGCTTCAATTTCTAATTCTAATGCAGTCGGGAGCCTTCACATACCTTTCTGGAAGCTTCCAGAAGAAAATAAGATATTTGTACTACAATAGTCAGGATCAGTCAGTGTTTTAAATGATTTGGGGTTAATAATGATATTAAAAACAGGAAAGAAAGGAATATATACATTGTCCCTGGTCACATTTCATCCATACTAGATGAATGTCTCACTTTTCCATTTTCTGTCTCCACCTATTTTGAGGGGAAATAAAATCAGTTATTTTAAGGAGGAATAAAATCCAGTGGCTAACATAACAAACCTTCTTAGTATTATGTAGTTTAGGAATTAAAATGATACCATTTTAAACTGTAAGGATAATGCTGAATCTAAAACCATGAAAATGATAGACAGTTCTAAATCTTTCTGTTTCTGTGGAACTTCATAAGAAATGGATCATTGGTCATTTCTGCAAAAAATAAAGTGAATTAATAAAGATACCAAGAATGTGTTTGAAACAGCGCTAGACTTTTAGGAAAATTTTATCTCTGAATCTCTGAAACGTGATTCTGAAAATATAATAAGAAAAGCTAACATTTAATGAGCCTTACCCACATGCTAGATTCTGTGTGCGTGCTTTATATGCCTCATCCCATTTAAATCTCTCAAAAGAATTTCAGGGAGGTGTCATAAGCAACCCAGTTTTACAGATGAGACAAATGCAGTTTATAGTAACTTGTACCTGATCACACTGCTTGTGATTGCGAAAGCCAGAATTAAACACCAGCAGTCTCACTTTTGAGTCCACTACCTTAAGTCCTCTCCCCATGTACATATTTACACATCAAAATGTGCTTTTAAAATTGCCATGCCATGGGCAGGCCAGGGTGGCTCAGCAGGCAGAGTAATCACCCACCATGCCAGAGACCCGGATTTGATTCCCAGTGCCTGCCCATGCAAAAAAAAACAACAACAAAAAATTGTTATGTCATGTATAACAGGCAAATAAAAATTAAGATTTGAGAAGTATGTCCCAGCTGTGAAATTAAACATTTTAAGTAAAACTTGAACATAATTTGTGAAGTTACTGGAAAAACAAATCGCAGCCACAAAACAAATAGTAACATATTCACTATGTGTATTCTACACTGGAGGCAAAGTTAGCCTTTTGTTTTTAACTTTTCCTTTGAATCACTTCTGCCATGAAAGAATAATGTTTTAAAAGAGCAAGTAACCAAAAAAAAAAAAAAAAAAGTTAAAGGAGATTTCAGTAACATTAAAATAAATGTCTATGTTTCATCTCTGAGGGGAGAAAAAAGACCTGCTAGAGACTAAGTAAACGAGTTCAGCTGTTACAAATAAATGAATGGCTGTAAAAAGTTGTTTTCATTTTTAAAATCATGTACCTAGGTGAGCAAAGTTTCTTTTTGATTGTGACTATGAAAACAGTGAAGAGATTGTCATCCAAAAGTATTAATCAGGAATTAAATATAGCTATTGAAAGTATAAAATCGAATATTAAAAAGATAAGTTCATTGAAAAAAAATCTGTATTTATAACAACCATCCAAATGATGGATGTGTGCCTTAATTGTGAATTAGACAAAAGTTCAGGACACAATCTAATCTTCCACAGCAGTTCACAACCATTTGTTCTGTAAACATAATTTACATATTTTTTCCCATAAATTTCTTTTTCAGGCAAATTCTACTTCCTATAATGAATTAATAGTGAGAAGTTTTATCTGGCGTGGGAAGTAACCACTTCTCAGTACTAAGTAAGCTTTGTGATGCAGCTTTCTTGACCAAAAAAAACTACCAAAATAACTATTCATTTGAAAATGAGGATTTGTTTTGCAAACAGCTTTTGAAGTCCATCGAGGTAGCTAATGAGCCTTCGCCCTTGTGCTATGCAGTGCCGGTAGCCATAGCACTGGCTTTTGGGGTTACCGAATTAATTAGAGCAACACATGAAAAGGGAGCATCTAAGCAAAGTATACGCAGAAAAAACATGTTCCCTGTTCTCATAGATTTACAGTCAAGGCGGAACTTTAGAACAAGCTAAGAAGTTAAACAAAAGGGTTTAAAAAGCAATACAAAAAAGAGTGTGGACAAGAGCAGTGAACCACCTAAGCAAGAGGTAGGATGAAATGGAAGGTACAGAGGTAATGTTCAGGAGAGTAATCTTACTAGGTGTGCCTTCTCCTCCACTTTTGTCTCTCGGGAAATGTTTGGTCCAACTTCCTTTCCAAGGCCAAGCTCTCTGCTGACTTATTGGATCCTTCAAAACTTCTCTGAGATATACTCCATCTATTATCCCAATTTCAATAGTTCTTCATCCTTTTCCTCTAAGCTGTCTCCTGTACCTTTCTTTAGTAGGGTTAAAATATATATATGCCTCCACTGTTCTACAACAATCTTCTCTTGTCTGCTGAATTCTCCAGCCCACACCCACTTTTCCTCTTTTTCTTATTACTGAATTTCTTTAAAGAACTGTCTACACTTGTTCAATCATCATGCACACCATCCAACTTAGTGACTCATCTTCTTGGAATCTAGTTAATAATCTGGATTCTATCTCCTTTCTCTCACTTTTACTTAAACTGCTTTCTCAAAGGTTAGGGTGTTTCTTGTCTTCTCTAGCATTTGGCACCATTAACTCCCTCCTTCCTGAAAGTTTTCTCCCTTCCTTGGTTAAGTAAGATCCCGATTTTTTTACTACTTAGTATCCTGCTCTTTCTTTGTCACCTATATTTCTTATCTTAGCAACTGGCAATATTCCATCCCTACTCACTCAACTATAAACCTCAAGGTCATTTTCGGCTAACTTTCCTAGCTACAATTTGAGAAATGAGTGATGAAACTGAAGCAAAAGGCAAAATATTTACTGACCCCACCTTTTAAGTACTAAAACATATCTGAAAGCATCATCTTAACTTTCCTGAAATATCTTTGAGTGGGCTAAGTGATTCTATTCTTCACGATGGACTACTATGAAAAACTGGAACTAAATAATTTAATTTCCTATTATTTGAATGACTAAAGGATTAGTCAGAAATGATATTCAGCTTTTCTAGTTCAGTGATTTCCTCTAGGCACTGTAAAATAAAATCTTTCAGATAAAATCAAATGCTACTGTTTTGACAAGCTGTTCATTCGGAAGTCCAAGTTTCCATTCTTTTCTTTTTTCCCATTTCTTTAACACACTATGGATATAATGTTACATTGAGCTATTCATTTACAAAATAAGAAGAAGTAAGTTTCCAGTTTTTCTATTCACCAAACAAAGCCACTGATGCTTGCATTTTTTTTTTAATTTCTTTTATTTTTTTATTTACATGGGCAGGCACGGAGAACCGAACCTGGGTCTCTGACATGGCAGGCGAGAAATCCACCTGTTGAGCCACCGGCAGCCCGCCCACTTGCATTTTTCTGAAATGTTATTTTTTCAAATTCCCCCCTCAGTTTCCTTCTGCAACCACTCTTTCTGTTCTCAGGCTACACAGGAAGGCTTCTTATGGCTTTCACAGGGTCCGAAGACTTCCAACCATCCCAAATTTCATAGTGATGTGAACGCTGTTTCCTCGATCTTTTTCTCAAGCAGTGAAAATTCTGTGGTGATAACATCAAATCCTGACACGCATCACATCAAAGACCCGCAGCACATGTTGGGTACTGCTGCTGGGCTGCTGCCGGTTAAATGTTTAAAAACACTTAGTACTCAGTGTTCCTTTAACAACAATTACCATCACAACCAAATTGAAACAGGGATAGAAACCACACACAATCCTTTTAAACCACTGTAATTTTCTTAATCCATTTCTATTTATTTCGGATGTGATCACATCCACCAATATTTATTTTAAATATAGTATCCACACCCCGTTTGCTTATGATTTGTGTTTCTCATCTACTAATTTCTCAGAGATCTATAAATGTGGGGTAGTTCAAGTTAAATAAACAATACCTTATAATCTAAAAAGCTCTGATCCTACTGTAACAGTTGCCTGCTACCTCAAGAGAAAATGAGGATTTTTGCCCAAATTCATTCAGTGAATACTCCACAGCACTTCAAAATAAGAATTGCTTCCAAAAAAAAAACAATAAATAGGAAGAATGTGTTACCTACTGACTTTATCCATTTATTCCTTTACTCACTCACTGATTTTCACTAACTCATACACTCATTTATTTAAAAAATACTCAGTGGTTTATCCAAACCTTTGAGAAAATAATATACTATGTTGATATAGCAAATTCTGTATTCTCCAGTGTTAATTAAAAATGTATCTCCTCCTAGAAGAGAGTGCTTCCTTGTTTTCTGTACCCTGTCTTTTCTCCTCTCTTTTATACTTGCTTTCTCTTTTCTAAAATATGTGTTGGACAACAATAATTCATCTCAAAATTGCAAACAAAATTTTAAGGGTGACCATGAGTTTTTAAGTTTGACTTATCTCAGAAAAAAATAAATCCTGATTCCCCTTACCCCTACTATTCTTCTAGATAGTTATGATGCATACTACCTATTATCCTTATTAAATGTATATTACCTATTATACTTATAAAAACAATCAATACACTTTCAATTAATGTTCATGAGAGTAACACACACCTGGGGCATTAGTGGGCAGGAATTAGAAAAAGATTTGCTTTTCACAGCACACTGAACTTTTATTAATATTACTTTGCAGACAAGTAAATTCATTCATAAAGAAGATGGAGAAGAGTTTACAGAAGGTGCTGTGATGTCCACTATCTCTGCTAGATTTTATGCAGCCCACGAGGGCAAGATGGCGGGTGGCTCTGGAAAGCAGATATCATGCACAAGGTAAAGTAGAAGCCACACGGACTGAGTCAAACCCCACTGCTTTGTCTGCTGTCTTCTAACAAGACTTCTGGTCTTCCTTGTTGTAAACCATCCACTTGCATCAAAAAATGCCAAATATATTAATAATCTTACACAGAAACTAATCTGATGCCATAGCCTTGGTATAGTTGAGCTACGGGCAGAAAGCAACCTACTTGGTGACTTAACAACATAAAGCATAAATTTAAAATACTTTTGAAATGGAAAATAACTTAAAAATAAATAAACAATAAATTGAACTCAATTTGGGGTTCAGTAAAAATATTTCCTTTTTAAAATGTTAATTCAATGTGTATTTTTAAAATAAAGTTTTTCTCAATTTGTTAGTTTTTTACCTCAGTGAAAAAGCTTAAAAATAGTTCTGGTTCTACAATGAAATCCTATATCAAACTCTTCTCTGAGTTGAGACACCTTTCATAGAAGAGTCTATTTCCACATGCCCATTTAAAGCAACTAGTACAGCTAGGTACCCCCTTGTCATCTGAGTTTACTGAATGTTTGTTTGCAAATACATCAGCCTTGTCCTACAGTATAAATAACCACATAAAAGGAAGTATCGGCTCAATCCCTTCATCCCAGACATTGAACATGGACTATAGACTACTTACTTTCTTAAATTAAAATGATCATGTTTTGGGATTTGGTGTGGGGCTCAATGGAGCATCACTGGCCCCACGGAAACAACTAGGACTTGAGAGGTTTCCAGCCCAAGGATTGGAATCATTAAAATGGTCCATGAAACTTTTTCTGTTTTAGAGTGTTGAAGTGGAACTTTCCTTCTGATATACACAATCATGGCAGCTTCAAATAGCCTAGGAGAACTTCTGAAATGTAACTGGAGGACCATATTTTTCTAACTAAAAAAAATACTAATATGGGGTGGGCCACGTGGCTCAGCGGGCAGAATTCTCACCTGCCATGCTGGAGACACAGGTTCGATTCCCAGTGCCTGCCCATGCAAAAAAAAAAACAAAAAAAACAAAACAAAAATACTAATACGATCTAGAAAAACCAAAACTGAAAGCATCCCAGGAAAAAAGAGTCATGGTTAGCCTAGGTACAGTCCGCATCGTGGTCATCAGAGCTATTCCATAAGAAAATAACTGCAATTCCTGTAAAACAGACTCTGCTCAGGAAAAATGATGGAATCACTATAGAGAAAGTCAAGAAAAAAGGAAAGGACAACATTGAAAAGTTTTCAGAATGATGAACTTATGTGAAAGGTGTGAATATTTAAGGATGATAAAGAAACAATGGTTTTAGTAGATATTGGTAGACATTTCCAACTATAAGATATTGAAATGCAGAACTGATCTTGGGTGGATACAACTGTGCCTGTGAGGATGGTTCCCCTATGTCTTCAAAAGGGGCGCGACTGGGCGGTGCGACGGCGGCTCAGTGGCAGAATTCTCGCCTGCTATGCCGGAGACCCAGGTTCGATTCCGGGTGCCCGCCCATGCAAAGATAAAAAGGGGGGGGGGGCTGCTACTGCAAACACCTACTGTCCAAAGGCATAACTTCAGCTTGTTTCTGCCTTAAACTTAGCTCCCCTCCTTCCTTCATCAAGCTTTAGAAAGTTTTGGACCTCGACCCCCTCCTGCACTTGAATTTGGTCTTTAGCATTTGACCTCTTGGCTAGGAAAAGCTTTGATTAAATTTCGGTTATTCCTTTCTCTGATTATGATTCTCAGTTCCCATCAGCGCTGCCCCACAAGACAGGAAGCGAAATAATCATTCCTGTTGGAAACAACGCATAAAACAAAAAGAATGGGGAAAAAAAAAAAAAGATAGTGTATCGAGTACTTAGTATACGCCAGGCAGACTGCTCTAAATGGTTTAATGCATTAATTCATTTAATCCTCAAAATAATCCTATGGTTCTGTGATTAGCCCCACCATGAAGATTAGAATTATTACGCTCAGAGAAGATCAAAAAGCTTGCCCAAAATAATACAACCAGTAAGTGGTGGGGCTGGGGTCTGAGCACATGTAATCTGACTCCAGCAAATATGCAATTTTACCTAGAAATGGCATTAGAGTTGGGAATTTCTGCAAATTATATCTGATCTCACATGTGTGTACACAGATATATTATACATATAATTATATGATATGTAATTAAGCCATCTAACATGTAATAACATAATTTTATAGTATATTTTACATAAGATATAACTAAACCACATAGCATATGTAATGTATAGATACAAAACAAACTAATACAATCATATGCATATATACACACAGTGTTTATATGGCTGTTCCTCTAAATTTTTTTTTAAAACATAATTTTTAGCTACTTCTTTTAGTCTGACTTGCTCCATTTGGCAATTCTTTTTTAATTTGGAAGACTCTTTAAAAAATTCATACACCAAACACCAATTGCCACACAGAAAGTCAAGACAGGTGATGATTACCAACCATCACTAACTTTATTTACATTTTCTCTCTTAACATTGACATTTTTATTTCTGATGACAAAATCCCCTTAGGGAGAGACCCTGCTGATTTTATTTGTACCGCTGCCTCTTGTGCTTTCAAAAGGCTAAAACGAAACACATTAAACTGCCATGAGCACTTCCAGGGCATGGAGTGGGAGGAGAAAAACTGGCATTCAGATATCTAAGTTGTTTCAGATATAAAGGATTTTACGATGAATTTAACTTTCGTTGGTTAAAATATAGTCTTCAATGATATACTAAATTTACTACCTAATTAAAACTCACATGATAAATTGCCAAAATAAACTAAAAACAGGCATTAAGAAATAGGAAACAGGAAGAAAAAAAAAAGGCACTCTCAGAGTAAGTGGAGTAAACCAGGGTTTCCATGCCCAAACAGTTCCCAGATATAACAAAGGCATACAAAAGCTATGAAAGGAAATGATTAAAGAGAAGTACAGAGAGTTACTATACAATTTCTGTTCTAATGTAAAAATCTCTGACCAAAAAGAAAAGCCTTGTGTGCATGTGAGTGTATCTGTCCATGTGTCTGTCCACCTTGTGGGTACAGAGAGACTGGGCAGGGAGGGAGCGCAAAAGCATGAGACAGAATTTCATAGGCACTTCTGAAAATAATAAAAGCACAGATGAACCCTGCTTTCTCTAAAATAAAGCACATATATTAATGATAAATTTCTCTTTTTGTTCAGACTCAATTTTACATGTATCTTTGCATCAACGTGTGTTTCTAAAATCAGCATTTAAAGAAATGGGTAATAATCTAGCACTTGATTGAAGAGTTTGTCCTTTTACTCTGGAAAATTTAACACTGACTTAATTTTATAGATTAGAAAGTGCAACATTTGACCTTTTTAAAATTAAGAAGACATGTATGTTAATGAAAACATTTAGTATGATTTTACTCTTATGTGAAATTTTCTAAACAACCTTCCTTCAGGTGCCAGCACACAATATCCTGGGTTATAAATAAAAGGCACTAACGTAGCTGGCCTAAATATACCATGCTTAAATAACTGGAATACCCATTAGGACTACAAAAACTCACCTTTTTTTGGCAACTTAAAAAGTATCAACATAAATGATTTGCTTTATGACTAAACGTATCTAAGCTTCTTCATTCTTTTTTACCTATGTCCCATGTTTTTAAAATAGACTGTGATTCAAAGATATTTCTACCTTATTATTTCTGGAAATACAAATCAAGAGAGAAGTCATCTTTATAATTAGAGAAAAAGGAAAACTTCAAAATTTGACCAATCATCCTCCACAAATATTTCAGGTCTTGAAATTTTACTCTGAATTCCCACACTATACCTGTAAACTCTTCACTATGCACTCATATATTACACAACTGAAACCATATTTTGTTAACTTTATATAGGGTATCTTTTTTTTTTTTTTTTTTCGCATGGGCAGGCACAGGAATCGAACCCTGGTCTCCGGCATGGCAGGCGAGAATTCTGCCACTGAGCCACTGTCACATCACCCTATAAGGGTATCCTATCAATGACGTATTTACAGACACATTTTTCCGCAAGTCTCTGGCAACAAAATTGAGTTTTTAATGTCAGAAACATTATTTTTAAACCTATGAGAAACTAATGCAAATTCTTTAAATATGACATTCGCTTAAAAAGTTCTAGAAAGAAATTTGGAACACTTTGTTCCTACACTCATTAAACAGGCCACATGACATCTTCCATTCTGTCCAATCCCTGAGCTGCAGGGTCAGCCTCTACCAGCCCCAGGTGCTGCCCCCCACCCCTTCTGTTCCTGAGGGACCCCCCCCCACTTCCCAGGCATCTTGTGCTTCCTGCATTGCAGCTTTGCTTTCCTGTCTTCTGGGGATCCTTAACAAGCCCTTCTGATCCATTTCTGAACTTAATTTTTTTTACTTAATTATCAAATATACATTTAATGCACACTTCGCCAGACACTATGCTCAGCAGTGAAAATAGAGATGAAATAAACATCCCTGACCTCAAGGAGGTCAAACTCCTGTAAGAGAGGCCAGGCGCTTAAGCAGCCAAAATTCAAGAAGTCCCTGCTCTGACTGGCATCCAATGCTAAAGACACCCAGTCCAGGCCAACTGTCTCCCCTGGACTTGAGCTCAGCTGCTGGAAAGAACATAGGGATGGTCATCCTTCCTTCTGCTTAACCAGGTCTGTCTTCACCATCTGGTGACCCCGATGGCAGTCACTGACATAAGTCCAGAGTGAGAAGTTCACCCCCTCCCCAGCGGTACAACTACCCAATATCTGGGAAAACCCTAATGATCTTCGCATCTTTCTCCACTGTCT
The DNA here is from genome assembly GCA_004026745.1 of Myrmecophaga tridactyla. Taxonomy (NCBI): domain Eukaryota; kingdom Metazoa; phylum Chordata; class Mammalia; order Pilosa; family Myrmecophagidae; genus Myrmecophaga; species Myrmecophaga tridactyla. The sequence goes on from PVIY010014595.1 coordinate 44,844, forward strand.
TGCCACTATGTTTACATGGCATGGACAGCCAAACCGTATTGGTTCTTGGAGAATGGAAGATCATCTATTCACAAAAGTCCTATTCATCTCTAAAATTCTACAGGGTGATGATTTTCACCAACCACACATAATTCTATAAGCATATTGTATTTTAATGAAAGATTTACATCCCTATCAACTATTAGTAACAGTCAACATTTATTGGTGCTCCTTAATTGCATTTATATCATTTACTCTTTAGAATTATGCAATATAACAGGTACTATAATTACCTTCATATATAGATTATGAAGCCAATAGGGGTTAGGAAATTTTGCATAATTGTAAATTATGGAGTCAGAAATTCCAATCCTGGAAGTCTCACTTCAAGAATTAACTATGCTAACCTTCCCCTTCAGCACGCATGGCATCATGGTTTTTTCATTATGAAAGGTGCAGTTAGGATTGAGAGACAGTATTATAGGAATAACACAAGTTATTGCTTTGTGGTTCCTGGCATTGTTGTGGAAAGTGTATGCGTTTTTGTTTCATGTTATTGTCCAGTCAGACTGACGCTGGTCTGAATCCTGAGTTGATTATTGTCTAGTCGTGTGACCCTGGGAAAACTATATAATAACATTAACAACGCATTGATTGTTTTCTATATAGCAGCCTCTGTGCTAAGTGTTTGGCATAAACACTGTCATTAAATTATATCAAATCTTCATAAAACCCTGATCAGGAGATAATAACATTTATGCTGCATAGAGAGGGTTGGACTAATGCTAAGCGAGACTAATAAGTAAACTTTCCTAGGTCCAAAGGCTGCATGTGCCCAGCAGTGGAGTGAGTTGTAGGCAGAAGTTTCTCAATGGCATTATGCTATGAAATGGGCAAGGGCTGAATCTGGGATCCAGCACTCCCTGTCGGGGGTCTTAACTATTAAGGGCCTCGGAAGAGGGACTCTGAAGCCATGCTTCCTGGGTTCCACTCCTTGTTTCCATCTGTGAGACCCTGAGCAGGTCATTCAACTTCTCTCATTTGGAAAGTGGAAATAATAATGCTCACTACCTCACAGTGTTTTGGGGAAGTTTAAATGAGACAAGGATTGCAATGGGACTGCAAATCTTGGGCAATTAATACATTATTACAATTAGCTAAAGAGATCATTCTAATTTTTGTTTAATTCTGATTCAGCAAGCTTTTATTCATACATAGCAAAATAAATAATGAAAAGGACAATTTTATTTTGAAGCATAAAACTCTCCCAAAGTAACAAAAATAAAGGACCAGGGCTCATCCCTAGATCTGTTCTCTTTTACTGGCTCTAACCAAATGCAGATGTGTCCTTTTATTTCTTTACTACTCAGATGTGCCTAATGAGGCTGGGCAACTTTGATTTATTCTAGTCATTACAACAAAAGAAATATATCACAAAAGGCTTCCTTCCATTTGACATTTCTCAATATCTACAGCAAATATTCTGATCATCCCAGAATTGATGGCTCTCATACAATTCGTTGAGCGTACTTTAAAGGGGCCCACTTGGGAATTAATGGCCAAGAAGGGAATAGGAAAAGATGGGGGAGAGGAAAGGGGAGAATTGACGGGCAGAGGTCTTGTGGCAGAAATACTCTTAGAGATGATTAGGATTTTGAGAACTAACAGTCACTAATGTAAAAGCACGTTACATATTTCCACATTTCATACTCCCAAAGAATCACATTAAAGGAGCCTAGGTATGGTCCTATTAAATGATGACAGACCTCCCATAAAGTCTGGGAAAACTTAGAGTCTAAGTAATAATTCTAAATAAGGCAACCAGAAGATATTTAATTAGCACTTATAACAAATGACTGCACACCAATACAATCACTATAGCACAAAGGATGTGACTTCATTCTACTTGTGCAATACCACACACAAGTTGATGCACGCAGCGGTATTTTCCAATTTGGAAGAGCTACCCCAAAAAGTCAGTGGTATTAAATTTTTTTTTTGCTTAGAAATAGAAAAGGAACTGCGTATATTTGCACACAGGTCTAATTTTTTTCTTTAAGAATTTAAATTTTCAGAAAAATGCCAAACTTACAAGATTACAAAAGTGAAAGATACGCTAGTTGTTTTTTAACCTCAAGGTCTATAGGCTTTTAAAAATTGGAAACTAAGCAGACAAATGTAAATATTTCAATGGTTCTTCCACTGTATTTCTCAAAATGCTAAGGTAATGGAAGCCAGAAGTAAGAAAGAAACTATAAGGGCCTCAATTGCACTACATTGCACTACATTGCAAAAGTGGGTCCATGCTTACCAGTCATGCTTAGACACACCTGCTACTGAAAACAATATCCCTTCAATCCTGGAATCCATTCACTACCCTGCAGACACTGGCAAGATGGCCCCTCAAACGTATCACAACCTCAATAAATAGCACTGCATAGAAGCCAAGGGTACTGGGTTAGGATTGAAAGACTCGGATCCTGATGTTGGCTCTGGAATTAAGAAATTGTGAATCATGGGCCCTTAGTTTTCTTATCTGTAAGAAGGTCATTCAATTATTCAGTCAGTGGATTTCCTGACATAAGATCTTTATGGCACCACTATCTGATGATGTCATGTACCTTTTTGTAAGCCCTATAGTAATTACCCACTATATTACTATGAGTGTATCATGTCCTGTTTATATGAAGTTATTTTATCCATAATACAATGGCAATGGAACTAATCATTATGCTCCACTGAATACACTCTTTTCAAGGTTTAAAGTAACTTTATGTCTATAATGAGTTCAGCACCTCTTTATTCTAGTATCTCATTAAATCGTTAAATATTATATACATTTTGTGTCATTTATTCATTCCAAGAACAGAGTTCTAGAGAAATACAAAAGGGAAAATTAACTCTATAAGCCAACTTGAAGAATAATGCAAACTCCAGCTTGAGACTGTGGCATACATTTCTTAAAATTATAAATTCATTATAAATATTAAGAATCAAAGCATTTAAATTTCCTTTTTCTGCTGTTACATATTGAAACTCATTTTAATGCATGAGAACGATTTCAAGACATTCCACTTAATTATAGTTTTGAGGTCTAGAGGGAATTAAACAGATATTTTCAAGTGCAGATAAAATACTTTGTTGCACATCTTTTGATCTAAAAGAAAAAATAATTATTCTAAATAAACTCAACCAAAGAGAGACACCATAGTTTACATTTTATACAGCTGTTAGTAAACACTCTTTCTCACTTATAAAACTCGGTTAACCTTTTTTGTTACTAAAATTAAAGAGTTTCAATGTGACATTATGCTAAATAGCCTTGATTTCTATGTTAAGAATTAATTAAGGGATTAAGTTAACATTAAAAAGAATGCAAGGGGTGGAGGGGAGAAGGCAGAAAGACATGAATTGATAGTAAAGCAATGATCGCATATTAGACAAGGTGTTTTAACATCACAGATTTCTGCCTCTGAATGGAGGCAGGAAAAAGAATAAAAGGTTATAAATAAGTAGCAGCTGCTACAAAAGCTATAAACTCTGAGGAGATGATTTGTGTTGTTCATGCTAAGTTGTTGCTGATCTCTCTCTCTCTCTCTCTCTTTCTCTTCCATGAACAGACACACACACACACTCTCAATACCTTTAAAGTGTTATTCTTCTGACACATACAGACTCAACATACTTTAAAAGTGTCCTTTCAGGTTATTTACACTCAAATGGAGTGACTTTTGCCAAAAAAGCAGAAGCAGGGAGAATATGCCCTTAAAAAAAACTGAAAATGGGACCCTAAAAGCAAAGACACTACTACATTTACAATGCAAAGCAGTAATTTTGGACAAAGGATAATATATCCCAGCAGTACCAAGATCTAAAGATGCTTCTCCAATTCCTTTTGAGTAGATTATGGACTTAGGAATTTTAGTTTGGAGAATTTTGAGGATACATTTACTTAATGTTTTTGAATTTAAGTATTAATGAAAGGTAAATTTAAAACATACATTTGATAAAATAAATTATTTGCATTTAACCTTAGCTGTTTTACTTCTCAACAAAATTTCCTTTACTATACAGGCAAATCAAATTGTGAAAGAAAAAAAATGTGCTTCACAGGTTTCAATTCAAAGAATGGAATAAAATATTTGAAAAACCTGCTCAATGCCAAGTTTAATGCACATAGAATAGGAATGTGAACATAACACAGATTTTTTTAAAAAGTGTTTTAAAAATGTAGCTTCCCAATCCAAGAATCACATTTTGGCTCCATATTCACATACAGAGGTCCAAAGGATACTCTTTAAGTATAGTTTAGATTACATCCATGGCCATCGGTTTTTTCAGCTTCCGAAACAACCTCCTGGAGAAATTGGAATCTTACCTTTAGATATCTTCTAAAGAGGTTTCCTGGTGCTTTGCAAGTCCTGAGGTCTACGTCAGACAGCCATTCTCTTCCTCCCAGGGTCTTAGGGACTTGGAGCAATTCCAACACCTGCTGCTACCACTGAGCGTGGAGGCTAAGAAAGCTTCAGGGTTTTGACAGCAGGATTACTGAGCCAGAGCCAAAGCTTGGGAAGCCTTAACAATTGAAAGCAGGTGTAGAGGGCAACATGGTACCCAGCATGGGGCTCAATCGTAGCAGCAGGGGGAGGAATATTTCCCACCCTCACACAGGTTTAGGGGCAGCATCATGGAACCCAAGGTCCCCTCAGTGGGCAGGGCTGAGGCAGTGGTACATGACCGCACAGCACAAAACCCTGGGAAAGGGGAACAACTTGCAAAGAGCTCAGGTAGCGCTTGAAAAGAATCACCAAAAATCCCCACCAGGACACAAGAAGCAATGGAGAAATGCAACAAAATACATGGAGATAGGCCATTCTAGCGTCCCAAAAGAAAGCAAAAAATCGTGGATGAGGGAAGGGGTGGAGGTCTAATTCTAGAAGGAAAAGTAAGGAACACGTATTATAGCAGGTCTACTGTACTTGAAATTAAAGATACAATCAGTGAATTAAAATTACTAAGTCCTGTCATTACAACATTTCTATTAAGATGAAATATTTACAAATTTAGGAAATCACAGGGTACCAGTCAGCAGGCAACAGAGATTAAAAGGTAAAGTTGTCAGTTTGTGAAGGAGAAAATGAAAAAAAGAGAGTGAAGGTTAAACTCAGCTGAATTTCTCAAATTGAGAAATAATAAAAATTGCTACTTATAAAGACACCATGTTGCATTAAATACATCAGTTTCTATTATGATCAGATGAGGGCAACTGAAGGAATTCAATGAGATAAAAAGAGAATATAAAGGAAAAGAGGCAAGAGGAGTGTCCAGTAAGAAAAGAGGAAATGATGAAAGAAAGAAAAGGAAACAAGAAAGGCAAACTTAGTCTCCATGCACTGTCAGATAAACTACTCCCAAAGCCTAAGACTGTCCTGGACCTGGGCTTCGTAAAGTCACACCTTCCATGAAACTGCTGATAACTTGTAAACCACTATTCACAGTTCTTCAACTGCTCACAAGCCTTTGGTAACTCATCTTGAGGAACACTGAATATTAAATATTGAACAGTTACAAGCCAAGATCCTAAGATAATTCTGCGTTGATGAAATCAAGCCAGAGGCTAAATTTGAACTCTGACAAGAGTTTAGGAAAATGAAATGAGCAGGCTCATTTACAAACTTTTTCAAGGTTAGAAGTAAATCCACCAGGCACAGAACTTTATACTTCAGAATTAGATGAGAAAAAATTGACAGCAATTATGTGTGTGGATGTGTTCCATTCTTGAGTCCATGTATTTACATGTGTGTGTGTATGTGTTTTAATTCAAGCTAACAGAAATAGTTATAATAATCTATTTTACTTGGTGGCAAAGAACCCAAATAATCTTATGTTGGGGAAAGCTGGTATCTGTGCTGCATTACCTGCACAATATCTATTATTAATGACACATGCAAGAAAATCAGCTGTTGCTTGGAAAAAGCTCATTTATACCCAATAAGTCACTAAGGGTCAGACATTGCTATAAAATGAAGTGATCCCTATACTGCAACACAGGCAGTTAGTATGTTAAATGTGAGGGAACTGGGATTTTATAAGGGAAAAAAATTGAGAATCCAAATTCCCCTGGAAGAGGACTTGTTTATTGAATAAGCTAAACCTAAAATTCAGATGTTTTGGACCAAAACTTAATTGTTTGAAATATAATTATGTAGATTGATGGGTCTGGATTAAGAAAGACCAATTACACCCACATGGCAGAAACCAAATGGAAGCTGAATTTGAAAAAAAAATAATAACGTGATTTTAAATGAAAATAAGTTTCAGTTTGTATTCTGCACCTGTGGTATCCATCCCTTTGATGAAAATCAATTTTAACAATGTAAACAAACAACAAAAACTAATGCCAAAAAAATGGGGAAGACAAATTAACACTGCCTATCAGAAGTAGTAGACAGACCATCCATTTATAAAACTATTTAAATTATATGGTGTGTCATAATCACTTTCAGTAGAAATAGAAAATTGGTACTAGCTTTTATTTTAATAAATGTTACACTAATATTAAAGTGTCTTACTACAAAGCTCAGATCATCTAAACCAGTTTTCCCCTAACTGTTGTTAAGCTCCTCAAAGGGAGAGTTTTACTTATTTGCTCATAAATGTATTTCCAAAACCTAGTTTGCCTGACAACATAGCAGGGTCTCAGTAAATACTTTTTAGATGAATGATTGTGCCACAAATGTAAAAAGGCATTCCTCAAAAAATGTGGGTGTGTTTATAACCATACAGGGACGAGGAGGTGAGGGTAATAGCAAAGTTAAACAGAGTTCTTCCTGCATGACTTGTCAGAGACTTTGTTACGCCATTGTAAATTTCCAAATGTATTTATTTATCTTTCTCATGGAATACCTGTTAATCATAGAAAAAGAAAATAGGGAAACTAAACTTATGGAAGATGTACATTTTGTATTTCTCCCAATTTTTTTAAGGAAAGACACATGTAAACTATTAATTGGCACACATTGTGCATGATATAAATTATAAGATGGAAGATATATATAGGCAAATTTCAATTCACATATGCTTCCTACATTTTAGTATTTGTGAAAAAATAGCCTTTGCTTTAGGAAGAGAAAACTTTAGAGCAAGAGCATACCTCTGAGAAAATTCAGTCATCTTCATTTTATCAGTAAAGGTACATGCTCAAAGAAACGTCCATTTATTGGTACATAAATATATTAGCAATCAGGTTTCTTATGCTAATGCCGATATTCATCTTGTGCAACTATCTGACTAATATAACCAATATCTTATTATTTTGCTTCCATAATTATCTTGAATTGACTATTTCTGTTCTCCAGGCGAAAATTAAGCATATCAGCTTAAGAATTTCTTAATTTAAAATTCTATACTGCATACTATTGTGAAGAAAGGAGATGCTTATTTCCAGCATAAAAAAGGGAGGGATAATTACTTTCATATACTCAAAAGTCATTTATTTTATTCGTTGTGGGTCATGAAAAAGCAAGAGTAGAGATGAAATAATGGCTAAGAAATTACATGGAAAACTATTTTTCAGATACTGAACTAACTCACAAAATTTAGAATCAGTATCTCCAAGTTCTGACGCTGGCAGCAGATGTGGACTTTATCTATGAAACTATATACAGGGTCACAGATCAGGACTAATATTAAAACTATGATTCTTCTCCAAAAGAAACTTTCTGAACCCCAAAGGCCATTTTCTCCACAGATGTCATGTCCTTCTCAGTCCCTGAGAGAGCAGTCCCACCCAAGAAATATCTTAATGAACTGGCTCCCCATTTGCCTTATTCACTCACCAGCATCCATTAGCCAACGCCATGATTTATCTTCAATAAATAAGATACCGCTTCTTCTTGCCATGGTGTCATGAAAAGGATCCAGAAGGTTCCCCTTAAACAACATTTCCTGAGTGACTGCTGCAGCACCAAGAGTAAAGAACATGCTAAGTCAGCCCGTTTTCCTTCCCAGCAATATTAGCAGCAGCAGCAGCAGCAGAAGCTGGAGCAGACCATGTAGACCCATCTCCTTGCAGGATGCTAGCCAAAGCACTCTTGTTTACTCCACATTACACACAGTTTGCCCATATATTTACACCTTTCCCATAGAGTGTCAAAACAGGTGCTTCCCTGTGATCATACTTAAAATCTGCTCCCAAACAAGATGATGACTAGACTGTTACTATAAAATTCTAAAATTCCCAAGTCTACTCAAGACATCTTCTTAAAAGTTTACATTATTAGAGGGAAGCCCTGATAAAACCTTTTAAATTTTTCTCTTCCCACTCCACCCCACTCCTAACAAGCAGGTGGATTGCCCTAAAACTTCCTATAATGAAAAAAAGCATATTACCATAAATAAATAATGCCATAGTGCAATGTAGGGCATTTCTTTCATAACATTCTACCTCCTTCCTGGCACAGAATCTTTTATGCAAATACTAATGTTTTCACAATCTTTACAACATTCCCAACAGATGGAGAAATATCAGGTCATATTATCTTTATGTTGCAGAAAAGGCAATGGCTTCTTTGCATCTCTACTTCATTTCCATGCTGTCACTGAGCAGTCACTTTTCCTTCCAGTGGTGTTCAATTTAACAGGTGGCTAAAATATGGCTAGACAAGAGTTGAACTTGTAGCATCATTAATAAAGCATTTACTTAACTGATTTATCCAGAGCTGAAATCCTATAGATACAAAATGCATCTAGAGAATTTTTAAATGTAAATACGTCAACAAAGGATAAGTGAAAAACATTATTATTTTCCAAAGAATGCAATTATTGGAGAAGAACCGTAAACACCAAAGCATGCGTTCTCTATACAATAGAGAACAATAATTCCTCATTGGCAAAATGAAAATCCTACAAATACAGCTTCTGTGAATATGTTTCTAATGTGTGAATACCTTACAGTATTCACTGAATCAAAATAATAATAACAATAGCTAACATGTATTGAATATATAGTGCCAGGCACTGTTCTTGGTGCTTTACAAGTGTTAGCCCATTTACTCTTTTTTTTGGCATGGGCAGGCACTGGGAATCAAACCAGGGTCTCTGGCATTGCAGGTAAGAACTCAGTCTGCTGAGCCATTGGGGCCCACCCCATTTGCTCTTAACAACCCACCAATTACATATTCTAGTGAGGCTTCTCTGAGGAATCTGAGGCATAGAGTGTTACGTTGCCGTAGCAAAGATAAAATTTGGATCCAGAGAATGTAGCCTCTAAAATTCTGGTTTTAAATCTCTTCTCTACTGTCTCTTCAAAGTTAAAGAATATTAGAACCACCCCACCCCACCCCACCCCCATGCATCTCCCATTGCCAGGAATGGTCTAGGAGGAAAAGAAAAGGAGCAAGAAATGTCAGGTCTGGCCAGAATCCTGGAGACAGGAGAATCTGACATCCTGTCCACTTTTCAAAAAAGTGTAAAGTACATGAGTTTACATAATATGCAATCTACATCCATTTATAATGTTTACTAGCTAAGGAATTAAATGTTGTCTGGATTCTCAGATTTTAAAAGTCAAGGACAACAATGAGATATCATCTCACACCCACCAGAATGGACATTATCAATAAAACAGAAAACGACAAGTGCTGGAGAGGATGTGGAGAAGGAGGCACACTTATCCACTGCTGGTGGGACTGTCAAATGGTACAACCGCTGTGGAAGGCAGTTTGGCGGTTCCTCAGGAAACTAAGTATGGAAATGCATCATGATCTGGCAACACCATTGCTAGGTATCTACTCAGAGGACATGAGGGCAAGGACCAAACGGACATTTGCACACCAATGTTTATAGCAGCATTATTATAATTATCAAGAGATGGAAACAGCCAAAATGCCCATCAACAGATGAGTGGCTAAACAAGCTGTGGTATATACATATGATGGAATATTATGCAGCTGTAAGACAGAATAAAGTTATGAAGTATGTAACAACATGGATGGACCTTGAGGACATTATGCTGAGTGAGATTAGCCAGAAACAAATCAAATACTGTATGGTCTCACTGATATGAACTAACATTAGTGAATAAACTTGGACAATTTCATTGGTAACAAAGACCATCAGGAGGTAGAAATAGGGTAAGATACTGGGTAATTGGAGCTGAAGGGATACAGATTGTGCAACAGGATTGAATGTAAAAACTCAGAAATGAACAGCACAATACTCTCTAACTATAATACAATAACGTTAGAACACTGAATGAAGCTAAATGTGAGAATGATAGAGAGAGGAGGGCTGGGGGCACAAATGAAATCAGAAGGAAAGATAGACAATAAAGATTGAGATGGTATAATCTAGGAATGCTTAGAGTGTATAATGACAGTGACTAAATGTACAAATTTAAAAATGTTTTTGCATGAGGAAGAACAAAGGAAAGTCAATACTGCAGGGTGTTGGAAATAGATGGTAATTCATATTTTAAAACTTTAACTTATGTGTGAGACTAAAGCAAAAAACGTTTATTTGGTACAAAATTTATATTTTGACTAGTGCATTTCCTAATATAACTTATGTGGACAGCTTAATTGAACACTATAAATACATGGAACCTTGAATAGGGAATGAAACTTCATAGGTTTGTCCAGAGTGATGCCCCAATAAATCCCAGAGTGATTTCAACAGTGAATAAAAGAGTATTTACAAAGCCCCCTTGGGGGAATGGCAAGAAAGGGAGAAAATTCAACTTCCCCATGTGGAGAATTCCTGATATTCTCACAAGCAATGGGGACAACCAAAGCAATAGGCTGAGCCCTCAATCTTGGGGTTTGTTCATGTGAAACTTAACCCTGCAAAGGATAGGATAAGCCTACTTAAAATTATGCCTAAGAGTCACCCCCAGGAGAACCTCTTTTGTTGCTCAGATGTGGCCTCTCTCTCTCAGCCAACACTACAAGCAAACTCACTGCCCTTCCCCTGTCTGTGGGACATGACTTCCAGGGGTGTGCACCTTCCTGGCAACATGGGACAGAAATCCTGGAATGAGCTGGGACACAGCATAAAGGGATTGAGAAAACGTTCTTGACTAAAATGGGGAAGAGTGAAATGAGACAAAATTGAGAGCCAACAGGTGAGAAATTCCAGAGTCAAGAGGTTATCCTGGAGGTTATTCTTACGCATTATACAGATATCACCTTTTTAGTTAAAGTGTAATGGAGAGGTTGGAGGGAACTGCCTGAAAATAAAGAACTGTCTTCCACGAGCCATGTTTCTTGAAGATGATTACATAA